>UCOH01001093.1:0-34406 GCA_900474275.1 Synergus japonicus
GTATAATTTTGATGACCTAATTACAAAAATGAGACAAATAATTTATGTTGCTAAAGACAAATATAAGAATTACTACTTTAAAGTTTAAACCTAAGTACAGTATATTATAATTCGCATTTTGCATTCCGTTTTGTTAAATAAAATTTAAATAAAAATCTTTACATCAAAAAATAAATGCAAAAGATTTTGAGTTCGATCCACTGTCACTTTCGTCAAGTTTAAATGCAACACAAGTCAATGAAGTAAATTTGAATTTAAAAGTATTCCCTCAGCTAAAAATTAAAGGGTCTAAAAATACATAGTAGTAGTTGGTTTGAAAATATGTTTGTAAAAATTTATAAAAAAGACAATCTTACAAAGTGTGAATCGTATACGCTACATTTTCGGGATCGTGAGTAGATATAAATAAAATGTGCTTGTTTACCGATAGCATGGGAAATATTCACATACCACTAATCGTTTCGCTCTCATCAGAACTTTTAAAGCAGTAAAAACTATAGTCTTTACTATAGTCTTTCTATAGGTGTTAAAGATTTAAAGTCTATTATATATATATATAATATATGAATTACTTCAGTATTATATTTCTGTTTATACTGAATTAGTGATATAGACCTTGTTTATTTAAACTCGTTTTTAAGAGAAACATTGGACATTCAACAAATTATACGTAAACAACTAAATCAGCTATAAGTTATATATAAGAAAACTATGTTATTTCCCTAGTTAATTTGCCAATGAAAAATTGAGAAGACACGTATTGGTATTGGTATTTTAAATTTCGCACCGATTTAGTGTGTACTGTGAGCTGAAACATTCGCGCATAGTAGACAGATTGTTTGGAAAATGAATATCTGTCAAAATTATAACCACTAAACGATCACCAAATGATTCTAAAAAGAAATTTTGAAAAATATTAAGAATATGATTTTTGTGATAATAAATATATTGGTGCATGGGCTGATGGGCAGCGAAATTGAGTTACAATTTAAATAATTAGATATTTTATTATTTAAAATTATAATTAATAATGTAAAAGAAAAAATGCGTACAATAATTATAGTTACATATGTTAATAAACAGTTTTCATTGTACATAAAATATTTCTTATTTTTGAATTGTCGCGCCAGTACTACATGCGCATATCGTCTGCGCATGTTGTAGACAATTTTTTGGAAAATTGATATCTCCCACAATGTTGACCACCAAACATAAGGGTCTACCACCTAACGACCACCAAACAACCACCAAACGATTACAAAAAGAAATTTTGAAAAATATTAAGAATATGATTTTTGTGATAATAAATATATTGGTGCATGGGCTGATGGGCAGCGAAATTGAGTTACAATTTAAATAATTAGATATTTTATTATTTAAAATTATAATTAATAATGTAAAAGAAAAAATGCGTACAATAATTATAGTTACATATGTTAATAAACAGTTTTCATTGTACATAAAATATTTCTTATTTTTGAATTGTCGCGCCAGTACTACATGCGCATATCGTCTGCGCATGTTGTAGACAATTTTTTGGAAAATTGATATCTCCCACAATGTTGACCACCAAACATAAGGGTCTACCACCTAACGACCACCAAACAACCACCAAACGATTACAAAAAGAAATTTTAAAAAATATTAACTTTTGGCGTTGTTGTAATATTTCTTGCTTTTGAATTGTCGCACCAGAACTGTATGCGCATATCGTCTGCGCATGCTGTGGACGATTTTTTGGAAAATTGATATCTCCCACAATTTTGACCACCAAACATAAGGGTCTACCACCTAACAACCACCAAACAACCACCAAACGATTACAAATTGAAATTTAAAAAAATATTAACTTTTGGCGTTGTTGGAATATTTCTTGCTTTTGAATTGTCGCGCCAATACTGTATGCGCATATCGTCTGCGGAGGCTGTGGACGATTTTTTGGAAAATTGATATCTCTCACAATTTTGACCACCAAACATAAGGGTCTACCACCTAACGACCACCATACAACCACCAAACGTTTACAAAAGGAAATTTTTAAAAATATTAACATTTGGAGTGCAGCGTGAAATTAGCACTCCAATTTTGAAAAACCTGTAGTTTTTGCAATTTTGACCACCAAAACTCAAAAACTACCACCTAACGACCACCATACAACCACCAAACGTTTACAAAAGGAAATTTTTAAAAATATTAACATTTGGAGTGCAGCGTGAAATTAGCACTCCAATTTTGAAAAACCTGTAGTTTTTGCAATTTTGACCACCAAAACTCAAAAACTACCACCTAACGACCACCATACAACCACCAAACGTTTACAAAAGGAAATTTTTAAAAATATTAACATTTGGAGTGCAGCGTGAAATTAGCACTCCAATTTTGAAAAACCTGTAGTTTTTGCAATTTTGACCACCAAAACTCAAAAACTACCACCTAACGACCACCAAACCACCACCAAACGATTCCACCAGACAAAGTTTGGATTTTCTATGGTTGGAGTGCTAACTTCACGGACATGAAAGAATGGAAGATTGTTCACACATGGGCAGTACAAATCTATCAGTCTTTCTTTCTCTGGAGGAATTGTGCGAGGGAGACATTTGAAAACTGTTATTTATTAGTTAAGGCATATTTAAGAATGTAAAATATTCAAAACAACAGTTAACTAAAGCCAAAAAATTCATCTTATAATAAACGTCACTTCATAGGTTATGTTAGTCTCTAACATAACCTATGCTCTGCATACATTTGTGTCAGTTTTTTCATTTACAACTTGTGTAAATCTCATTAAGAAGTAATAGAAGTACAAAAAACAGTTTATTATACTTTATCGGTTAATTAATCCATAATTATCTTCCTTGTCATAAATATCTCTAAAATCATAAGTTCTCATAAATTCTTAGAGAATTTAAGTCTCGGATATATTCTTATTCTCGTTACCTTTCTCGAAGTAATATAACCGACTAAGAACTCTATCCATGGCCTACAATTGTCATTTGACGTATAGTACGTTAAAAACGTGTTATACGTAGAAAATTCACTCAAATCTCAACTTCCCAAATCTCAAGTTCTCCCAAAAGTCAAGTCAAGTTTCTCCCAAATGTCAAGTTCCTTCATCTTTGGTTTTTCACAAATTTCACTTGATAACTACTGCGCACGCTTTGCATTCGACATCTGATTGGTTGTATGTGCAATTGATGTGACGCATGCGCAATTGATGTGACTATAGAGAATCAAGAATTTCTTGACATTTGGGAGACTCGAGTGTACTAGAGTTACGCGTAATTGAGGCTGGCGTCCCATGAATGCGTTTTGCGATGCGACATAATGAGAGAGAAAAAGACAAAAGTATACTTATGTCTCTTTCTCTCTCATTATGACGCAATGCAAAACGCAATCATGGGACGCCAGCCTGATGGTGCCGTCCTATGGTAGCAAAAAACGCAAAGCAGAAAGCAGAAAATCATAAGATTGAAAAAGAGAGAAAATCCGCCTATCCCTTTCAATCTTATGATTTTCTGCTTTCTGCTTTGCGTTTTCTGCTACCATAGGACGGCACGATGAGGGTGGCATCCAGTGCT
Source organism: Synergus japonicus (assembly GCA_900474275.1). Classification (NCBI taxonomy): domain Eukaryota; kingdom Metazoa; phylum Arthropoda; class Insecta; order Hymenoptera; family Cynipidae; genus Synergus; species Synergus japonicus. The sequence goes on from UCOH01001093.1 coordinate 3,582, forward strand.
TTCAAACGGGACAGCCTGCGCGCGTAGCATGTGTTGGCTTCTTGCTGGAGAAATTCTGCAATTGATTGTAATTAGGCGTGCAATTCAAAATGGAATTAAATGGACCAATGCGGTTTTGCGTAAAACTATGAGAGTAAGAGAGATAGTAGTAATTGTACGTCTCTCTCACCCTCATGGTTTTACGCAAAAACGCAACGCATTCCTGATCCATGGGATGCCACCCGTGGATGCCTGGCTCCGTCCTGTTAATTTTTACGTCCATGGATGCGGTTTGAGCGAGCCCCATTTGTCGGTTATATTACTTCGAGAACGGTAACGAGAATGAGAATATAACCGAGAACATAATCGAGACTTAAATTCTCTAAGAATTTATGAGAAGTTATGATTTTAGAGATTTTTATGATAAGGGAGATAATTATTGTTAATTAACCGACAAAGTGTAATTAACTGTTTTTTGTAGTTCTGTTACTTCTTAATGAGCTTTACACAAGTTGTAAATGAAAAAACGGTCACAAATGTATGCAGAGCGTAGGTTATGTTAGTCACTAACATAACCTATAAAGTGACGTTTATTATAAGATGAATTTTGTTGCTTTAGTTAACTAGAAAACCCAAACACAACCTCAAATAGTTGAGTTTAGTTTTTTCTGATAAAAATGAAATGACTTTTACGTAAAAATATCCATTTCCGTTGAGGAAACATGAACATAACCTCAAATAGTTGAGTTTAGTTGTTTCTGATAAAAATGAAATGACTTCTACGTAAAAATATCCATTTTCGTTAAGAAAACACAAACATAACCTTAATTAGTTTAATTTGGTTTTTAGAAAAATTTGTTGATTTTAATAAATAATATGCATTTCCGTTGAGAAAATCTAAACATTACCTAAAATCACTTTAAAATGTCTGTTAATTAATTAATTAATGCATTGCACATTTTCATTTAAAGTATTCTTATTTGATTTTAAATTTATTCTACACCGTCATCTTAATCTCTTCTGTTTGTTAATAAAACACTTCCCCTCCAGTCATTTTCACTGTAGGTTTACCCTCTTACGAATTGCTAGTTCATTCCTGGATAATTTTACTAGTCTGGTCAGGGTCCGTGTGTCGAAATGTCTCAGAGCCCATTCTATATTTTTACATCCATGGAAACATGTGAGAATGAATTTTTCCTATATATACGTTTTGCCGCCTGTTTTGCGTGTTTATGCACTTGTGTTTTGGTGTATTTGTAGTTAGTGTTTTTTTGAGAAGTTTAGCCAGCAATTTTAAGTAAAATGTGTTCATTAAAAATAGTTGTAATATTTCGGAAAATGTAACAGTCAATTAAGGTGAGTTTTGAGAAAATAAGTATTCATATTCAAGCAAAATCATGTATATGCATGTCTTTTAGTAATTCGCGGTCTAGAAAAATTTTTCAAATTTTTTCAGGTTATGTTAGTTGTAAAAACGTCAATATTCAAAATATTTTTAAGTTCTGTCGTTGGGTGTAGTTCCGAAAACGCAATACCTCCGTTTCTCCTAGGGCTCTGTATACTTATGTATTTTAACACGCTGATTACGAATTTGATAGTAAAAATTGGCGCAAATTGAATTTTCATGGTGAAATAATGAAAAAACCATAAAAGTCATGGTTCTTTGCATTTATCTCAGCTAATATGGAAAACTAAATAAAATGTCTTAAATAAAAGTTGTAGACCTCATCGAAATACATATTTTTTATTTGAAACATTTTTTTCTGCAAGTAATAGTTTCAGAGAAAATCAAGGAAACATACATTTTTATAGTGTATCATTATTAACCGTATCTCCATTGGTTTCGATTTTGTATCTGCTTACGCCCTTCACTGCGGGAAGGTTGGAGAATTTTGAAGAGCATATTTTTTTCATGTTTTATACTTTTTTTGGATTAAAAAAATTTTTTTGTTATTAATGTCCAGGGTAACATTCTTTAATGTTTGACAGTAATCTTTGAATGGATCAACCTTTAATTTTTTAAGGCGTCGTCGCCACAAAAATTCGCAGAGATGGTCTGCAAGATTGCTCTTTTGCACTCCACCTCGTGTGAGAAACCGTCGCATCCATCGCCAAGACGACTCGATGTTTTGAGTATGCGCTGCGGAATTGGGATCTGCAAAATTTTCGGAATGATTCACAGTATGGTGGAGGATTCCATGATCTTGAAGATTTACGTACCCCTTCCAACAATCGGTGTGGATCTCTGTTCCTTCTGTTACGTGCGTTTTTATTAATGATAAGAGTAGCCTGATCTCTTTTATTTTCAGGACAGATTTCCAACCGATAGTTGGAAGGATGTCCTCTGTGAATCATTCCGATGATCCACGATCATTCTACTGTTCGGCCTCGTTCGAATTTTGATATTCGTTCGAATCGGAGATATTGCGTTTTCGGAACTTTATCCCTGTCGTTTAAAATTAAGTTATTTTTTTCTTATTTTTAATCATATTAAAAATAAAGAAGTAATAACTATATTACAATCTCTTCAAATTTTCTTTCTATTCCCTTGAATATTTTGAAATTTTAGCAAACTATGTTTCTTGTAACAAATTTACCGCGGGTTAAATAAAATGAAATTTGTAAGATCCGTCACAAGTATGTGTTTGTATATGTACTAGCGAAGAGATATTTAATTTTCATACTTTTGGCCTAAAATTAATATTTATTTATTTAATATTTAATATCTCCCTATAACAAAAAAAAATTAAGGGTGTTGGAGCCAAGTTCCTATCTAAAAACTCGATTTCTTCATTTTACTTAACAAATATTAAAATTGGAATTTTTTTCCTAAGTATAATTAATCAATTTTTAACTAGAATTATGCGCATACACGGAGAAAAAAGTATCCTCTAAATTTACTGGAGATTCTATGTTAAAGGATTTATGTTTTCGTTACAGAAGATTAGATAGAAATGACAGATTTTTTGAGTTAATATTACTTCCCGATATGTACGGTTTACTTAAAATTTCTGTAAGCATCCTCTGTAAACATAACAAGAAATATCTGTAGTATTTACAGATTGTATATGTTGATTAAACATGCATTTGATGGTATTGATATTTTGTAAGTCTTACATAAAAAACCTGTAAAGGTTACAGTCTCTGTCAGTTGTGCATAGTATACCCTCCCCCCATGTGCTCGGATTGAGTATGCCCTGGAAAAAATGTGGGATCACCATCTCGAAAGCTTAGGGTAATGGTTAGGCAACTGGACTTGCATCCCGTAGGTCGTGCGTTCGATTCCCCCCCAGCGTCGCGTGCGAAATTTTATTTATTATATAAGCGTTTAAATCTGCAAATAACGATTACTTATAAGAATATCCATAATATAAATGCGAATAAACAATATTTTCTTAATTAATAATTTTTTTGACTCGGGAAATCGTTAGATACTATTCTGTAACATTTACAGGTGTTTGTCAGTAATCGTTACATATATTTGTCAGTAATGCTTACGGATGTTTCATGTTAGTGTTACAGCTAAATCCTGCAACAGTTACATATTCTATTTACATAAATTTTATGTAATGAGTACTGAAATTTTATGCTGTCACTATATTAGAATAGGAAATCTTTAACGGTTACAGACTTTTCGGTAAGTTTAATGGAATTTTTTTCTCCGTGTAGAGCGAGAAAATATATAATTATAATATTTTTTAAGTAAAATGAAATTATTGAATTTTTGAAGTCAGATTTTGAATTCTTCGTTTTATGCAAAATTATTTATCTGTAATTTTCGTTGAGTAATATAGTGAATGAAATTTTCAGTTCTACTGCCGATTTATTTTCGTGAAAATATGTTAATAAAAAATGAGAAAGTAAATAAAGTAAAAAAATAATATTATGAATTAATTTATTTAAATGAATGAAACCATATTTTATTAATTTTAATTGCTACCTTTTATGTTTTATATGTATAAATTTTGAAAATTTTGTAGGGCTTCTGAAATGTAAAAGTGCAATATTTAAGAAAAACTTATTGTTCGCAGGATTAAATTTGAATCGCAGATAGCTAGTTGATAATATCTTAAAAGGGAAATTAAAATGAGTACCGCACCAGAGATTCTGGACGGATGTATGGAAAAAGAAGAGGATCTGGTTAAAAAGAATGATAATGGAGACGAAAGTACTGCAGATATTAACCAGAGCGGCAAAAGAAAAAAAATCGTGAGTATCAATCCTTCTAAGAACAAGATTTACATCGCATTGATACATTAAATTTACAACAAATTTAAAATAAAGTTTTGCCGTAATCGTCAATTAATACTTAACTCAAATGCGATTGAACATTTCTAATCGTATCTCGAGAACCAATAAAGATTTTTTAAGTTTCTTGAGCTTAAATGAAAGATAAAGATTTAGGCTCTATGTCATATAATTTTCAAATTTTTTCAACAATTTTCCTAGGTCATGCAAAAAATTGAAGTTGAGGTACAAAATTTGAGAAAATCTTGAATTTTTTTAAAAAACTTCTCACATGCTGTAAGGTCAAAAAAATCTAGTTGGCACCACTAGAAGTGGAATTTCATGAGCCTTCCAACTGTTTTTTTTTTAAATATTCTATCTCTTTTTTTCACCGAGTTATCGTAGTTCAAAGCCAGCAGTGATTTTTAATAGTGCTTGCGCCAATCGTACGGACAATTTTTGACGGTACTGTACCTGGAATGTATTTCCAATAAAATTAGTCGATATGATGTTCAGGAATTGGGATAAAAAAATTTTTTTCCAATTTAAAAAGTATAAAAATATTTTGAATCGTCATATTCCTTATCCTTTCGAGATGTAAATACTTTAAGCATATATAGAATTAATAAAAAAATGATTTATATAAGATTTGCAAGTTTATTTGCAAAGTGCGACGTCTATTGAAACATTTTTTTATCAGCTCTATCTCGAAAGTATAAGAAATATGAAAATTCAAAATATTGCCATACTATTTAAGTTGGAAAAAAATTTTTTGTTCCAATTGCAATACATTATTTTAATATAAATACTTTTGCTCTAACGTGAACTTGAAATGAGATATTTCCAAAAAAAACGAAATTTTTGGCGTCATTTTGGTTACCATTTTTTTTTCCCGCTGCCTGATTTGTGAGATCATTGTGGGTTTTGATTAGGACTTCAAAATGAAAATAACTACTAAGTTTTTTTTATTTTTTAATTTTTTTTACAAATATAAAAATATATAAAAATATAAACAGCCATAAATTTTTTAATTTTCAATGAAATGTGCTAGTTATACAGGAAGATTGATTCGTCTTGCCACTAGAAATCTTTATTTTCCTTACACAAGCTTTGCATTTTAATAATTTGTAAAGTTATAGATGAAAAATAATTTTTTGAAAGTATAAATAATCATAACTTTCGTATTATTCAATGAAATGCACTACTTATGAAGGTTAATCAATTCGCCTCGACACAAAGAATATTTTCTCTTTTTATATAAACTTTTAAGTTTGGTTATTTGATAACTTTTACACTATCGTCGGAAATTGTGCTTACGACTCATGTGAGCGCTAATGAAAACCTCTGATGACTTCGAACCACGATATCTCGGTGAAAAAGAAAAAGATAGGACATTTAAAAAAAAAACATTTGGAAAGCTTATGAAATTCCACGTCCAGTGATACTTAACAAATATTTTTTTGACCTTCTGAAAATAATACAGCACGTGAGGAGTTTAAAAATAAAATTCAAAATTTTCTCAAATTTTATATCTCAACATCAACCTAAAGGTCAAAATACACGCTTTGCCGATGTGTCGAAACGTTTCGATGCTTTACGATACCCTGTTCACACGAGCGCATGTTATCCACTCGGAAAATGGAAAATTGGAAGAAAAACTTGTCCAATGGCGGTAACTTTGAAATTACGAATAAAAACTGAAATAAATGATAATGTTAATATGAATAAATTGTTATTAAAAATAGGTTTCTAGATTATGTAGTAAATATAATAGAAAATTAGATTGCAAGATTAATTATTTATAATTTATTTATCTCTATAAAGTATAATTCAAAGCATCTTCGCGTTTTGTGTTTATGGTTCATTGTGTCTGTTGTGTTTAGACGAAAAATATTTGGGTGAGCAATAAATAATTGTTATTATAAGATAGTATAAAATATTAAACCAATTGAGTATATATTGTATATTATCTACACTGTTCAGTTGAAACATAACCTCAAATGCTTGATTTGACTGCATGTTATATTTATTCTATTATCTATTTCTTAATTCATAATAATTATAATTGTATTATGTTTCAAATCAAGCATTTGGGGTTATGTTTAAACTGAACTGTGTTGATAATGTAACAGAATATACTCTATTGGTTTAATATTTCATACTATCTTTATCTTATAATAACAATTAATAATTACTCACCAAAATATTTTTTACTTAAAACCGTCAACAATGCGTCTAAATACAACAGACATAACGAACCATAAACACAAAACGCGAAGATGCTTTGAATTATACTTTATAGAGATAAATAAATTATAAATAATTAATCTTGCAATCTAATTTTCTTTTATATTTACTACATAATCTAGAAACCTATTTTTAATAACAATTTATTCATATTAACATTATCATTTATTTCAGTTTTTATTCGTAATTTCAAAGTTATATAACGGGTCCAAAGTAAAATAATAGAAATACTATTATAGATGTGATAATTTATTACTCAGAACGAAAATTGGAAGAAAAACTTGTCCAATGGCGGTAACTTTGAAATTACGAATAAAAACTGAAATAAATGATAATGTTAATATGAATAAATTGTTATTAAAAATAGGTTTCTAGATTATTACATGTACGCTAATTACATGTAAAGTAAAACTAAAGAGATGGGACCGCTCGCAGTGGTACCTGGCCCCACACGTCTCACGAGATACGGAGGGAATAAGAGCTGCATCAGCATATAAATATTTGCTTATAGTTGAAAATGCTGTTACACCCCTCGATTTAGACATTTTTTAGTCCTCTAAAAAAATTACTTTTTCCTTATTCTAATAGGCCTAGTTCCCGTTACAATTTGTCGGTCATCAATGTTAGTTTCTAGTATAATGTTCGTATCACTAGTGTCAGCTTCTGATACAAAACTCGTGTTATCAGGATTTGTTTCTAATGTAAAGTTTACATTATCAGTTCCTTGTCGTGAGAAAGGTACACCATTTTGACTGTTGATATGCTGCGTAAGAGCTTGATTACCAAAACTGCAGTAGTTATAACAATTTCCAATACAATGTCTAAGTGATTCTATTACACAATGTAGACATTTCACTCTATATAAACCATATAAAACTACGAGTGCTATACATGCATAACCTAAGTATTGAAAAGTAGTCGTAGCATTTTCTGTCCAGGTTTTAATTCTTCGACGGTTTTGAATATTATCCAGGAGATTATTACTCTCATCAAGACTTATTTTAGCATCTCGTAAGTGATTAATGTCAAGAATATTTGGTAACTTTATCAAATTTTTATTTATCAAGTGTATTTCTTTATCATTGAAATTAATAGTATAGTTTATTTTGACGTCATAACTTTTCGTGATATTTTTGCTTAAATTTAAAGGTAGTTTAATTCTGTCCGTCATTACTTGACATTTATCTCCTGATATATAGAATGTTCCTACTAATTTTTTATTATATATTTCATTTTCGCAAACGAAATCAACAGAGATTTCTGTAGTTAATGTAATAATGTAACCGTTGCTTGTTTTGACGAAAGATTCTCTACTAAGAGCGAAAGGTGAAGTGACGCAATGTTTTTGAACATTTTTTATTAAGTCCGCATCGGAATTGTCAGTAGTGTAAAGAATAAAATCGGGTTGTTGTCTTCTTCATATCCTATAATCATCAATCCATTTACATTTCTCTAATTCGTTTTTGTCAATCGGGGAGAAGCTATGACCATGTTTAACTAATAAATACTCATGCTCGGGTATAATACTAACATATCTGGTGTCTAATTTTGCAGGTATAGGAATTATTCTAACAATTTTCATTTCTTCTTTGTTTATAACGGGGATTCTAATAATATATACGAGCTGATTTTTTATAACGGCGATTTTGATCGTGCTAGTATCTATAACGTGTTGGATGTTTTCTGGACTATTATCGATATGGTATCGGGTTTTATAAGTATTTTCGAATTGCTGGATCGTTAAAATGGAATCTGCAAAAAGTTAATTTCCTTCTTAAAAATTCTTTTATGATTTCATCGAGGATAGTAAGCCATTTTTTCTCATCATATGGTGGTAATTGACGTCTTCTGTGTCTCTTTTTTGTATTTTTGTACTGTTTTCCGTGTTTTCCACCTAAAATATTCTTCTACTAAATCTTTGTTCTATTCGGGGATGGGACCGATCTCTGGATGAACAATAATTTCAGATTCTTCAGATGGTTCGCGCGTTCTTCGTGCAGGCAGTTTAGGTCTGATTCTTTCTTCTTCTATAGGGGATGGTGTGTTTAAATTTTGTTCATTGTTATTTGTGGGTTCAAGGTCAGATAAAGTGTGTTCTGAGTCGTCACTTTCTTCACCGGAATCAGTGATTTCTGACTCGTTTTGTGGGGGATTCTGGTAGATTGGAAAGATTCTTGAGAGACTGTCCGCGGTTTTACTTTCCTTTCCTTTCACATATTCGATTTCATAAGTATATTCTTCGAGCCTTAATCCCCATCTCAAGAGTCTGGATGATGGGTCCTTCACGCTGCGGAGCCATTTTAAGGCTTGATGGTCAGTCATGATGATAAATTTTCGTCCTAATAAATATTGTCGCAACCTTTTTAAGGCCCATACTATAGCCAATAATTCTTTTTCGGATGTTGAATAATTTAATTCTGCTTTATTAAGTGTTCTGGATATAAAGCAGCAAGGGTGACCTTTTTGGTTTAGCACTGCCCCGAGTCCAACGTTTGATGCATCTGTTGTTAAGGTGAAGATCTCGTTATAATTGGAATATTGTAGCACAGGTGCTGAACATAAAGATTTCTTTTAGTGTCCAGTTAAATTTAGTGTCTTTTTGAATCAAATTTGTAAGTGGTTTCGCGATAGTGGAAAAGTTTTTTATAAACTTCCTATAATATTCTGCAAGACCTAGGAAGGATTGAATTTCTTTGACATTATTGGGTTTCCTAAAATTTTTAACGGCTTCCATTTTTTTCGGGTTGGGTTTCACACCGTCTTTAGTAATTATGTGTCCTAAATATTCAAGCTCTGGTCTCAAATACTCACATTTTTCTGGCTCTAATTTTAGTCCCAATTCTTTTAATCTCTCTAATAAATCGACAAGATTTTTGTTATGTTCTTCTATGGTGTTTCCAAATACCACTATGTCGTCTATATAGACGAAAGATTGTTTTCCAACAAGTCCTCGTAGAGCGTTATCCATCATACGCTGAAATGTTGCCCGCGAATTTTTTAAGCCAAAGGGCATTCTATTATACTCGAAGTGCCCTTGGGGTGTCGAGAACGCTGTATATTTTTTTGAGTCTTTTGCCATGGGTATTTGGTGAAAACCTAAACTTAGGTCGAAAGCTGAGAAGAATTTTGATTTCCCTAGATGATCGAGAATATCGTCGATAATAGGTAATGGGTATGCGTCCTGATCAGTATCTTGTTTAATTTTTCGATAATCGATTACCATTCTTAGTTTATTATTCTTTTTAGGAACGACCCATACTGCTGAATTAAAAGGAGAATTTGAATTTCTTATTACACCTAATTTTAAGAGATTCTGTACATTCTCTGCGATAAAATTTCTATGAGCTTCTGGATGTTTTTAGGATCTGATATTAACTATTTTTCCTGATTTCAATGTTATTGTATGTTCTGTAAGGGTTATGCCAGGTAAGGGGTCTCCTTCAACCGTAAAAACAGTGTTATATTTAGAAATTATTTTCCAAATTGATTCTTGGAACGGTTTTTCGATGTGATCTAGGCGTGTATTTTCTTTTAACTTTTTAATTCTTTCGGGATCAAAGGTTATTTCTCCCTCGTTGTTAGAATTAGTTAAATCATGTGATTTAATATTCATGACGGTATCAAAATTGATTTTTTCAGGTAGCTTGACTGGTATGTTTTCATAATTAAAATATGGTACTATAATTTGTTTATTTGTGCATTTATATAGTCCATCTGGAATGTTTTTTTCATTTTCTATCCATACATCTGAATCTTTCTTCTATTGAGATAGAACAAACTCTCATTGAATTTTTCTCAATGAAATATCCATCGTCATGTAGCAACATCTTTTTACCATCTCAATACAACCATTCATCTGTTAAATAGTATTTGTTATATTTTTGTAAAAAAGGCAAACCGATTGTTCCTTCTTCGGGAAGAGGAAAGTCGTTAGGAACAATGTGAAATAAATGTCTTTTTTGTAGATAGTCGATATGCGTTGCTGAATGACTTTGATGTTTATCATTACCCATGTTAAAACATTTTTTCATATTAAATATGTTTCAATTTTTTGGAACATAGTCTTCCTTAATAAGATTGATTGATGAACCAGAATTTACCAAAAGTCTGTATTCTCGCCCATCTCGTTTTCCTGCAACTGATTGCAATCGTCCATGAACTGTTGACACTCTGCTTGTTCCATATTTTTCTCTATCTCTTGTGATTCCTATATTTTAAATTCTTGGTTGTTTAAAAATTCCTCTGGTTCCTCGTTGGTCCTGTATACTTGGGGTGGTCTTTTTGAGTTCATACCCTCCCGAAAATTTTGATGTTTTGTGTAGCATTGATTTGCAAGGTGTCCTAAATTGCCACATTTATGACATTTCATTTTCATTTTGTCACTCAGGGGGACATTTTGATTAGTCACGTATGGTGTTGTATTGGCTTGGGCTCTCGCTAATGATATTGGTCTAAATTTTTTAGAATTATGTGAAATTTTTTGAGGAAATTGAGTGGTTTTCATCATGTAGTTTTTGTTCTTCTCTTTCAGCCAAACTTCAGATTCTAAGGCTTCCTGTAAGGCTTCGTTTATTGTTTTTGGTTTCATAGGCCGGACTTGGCTAGATATTTCATCCCTTAAATTCATAGTATATCTTTTAACAGCTGATTTTTCTTCCATCTTAAGTGCCAATTTCCGCTCGATGCCAGAACTATGGTTGGATTGAAGTGCATACGTTAGCTCATTATAGATGCTTCGGAATTTTTGACTATATGCTTGAACGCTGTCAGAGTCTTGCCTAACATTTTCTAGTTTAGTTATACATAATTCAACTGAAGTAGTTATACCTAAGTTTGTATTTAAGATTTTGTATAAATCGTCATACGAGTCAATAGGTATGTGTCTAATAGATCTTTTAGCGTTGCCTGTGATTTTTTCAGTTAAAATGTAGTCGAGTAGTAAGTCTGGGTTATGACAACGCATTTTAGCACGCTTTACGCTTCTTATGAAGTCATGAACTTCAACGTCATCACTACCGTTAAGTGATTCCACTGTTCGTATTATCTCTTTTGCTGGGAGAAGAGATTCTATGTATGTGTGAATTTCTACTCTTTTTCCAGTATTAGCTGATGTTGCAGTTCTATCTTTGGTAACATCTCTCATAACGTTTTCTCGTTTATGACTCTCGTCACCGGATGAGTCTTGAATTTCACTCTCACGATGCTCGTTGGGTGTCGTATCACCTTTCGTCGCTAAGGAATTTGTCGCTAAAGCTAAATTTTTAATTTCGTGCCTTCGCGTGTGATTTTCTTCATTGAGCGTTCGGATATTGTTTTTTATCATTCTTTGGCCAGTTTCCAATTCTACCAATTTTGCCATGATTTGTTGTAACGCATCGGTGTGGTGGTCATAGGTATCATTCAGAGATTGACGTCGAGAAATTGGAGTGGATCCAGGTGGTGAAGTCATTGCGGACCGAAAAGGGTTATTTATCATAAAAATATGCTCTTCGGAATCTGTTTCGTCGGTCGTAGATAGATTTTCCCGTGCCTTATCCCTATAGCTAGAAAAAGCCAGGTTTTCAGGTGGTTTTTTATTTTATTTGTTGTGTAAGGAATTTAACGGGTGTATGTGTCGCGTTATTTCGATTTTATTTAGTTTGTTTTAAACTCCTCATTTGCACAATCCTGCTACAAGGAGTACATGCAAAGTTTATTCGAAGTAATTTGATGATTTTTATTGTCGGTGGCAGAGCTTGCGAGCACGCGAAGTAAACCAACGCCTAACTTTTTTTTTCAAAAATCTATTTTAAATACTACACTCGTATTTCCTTACTTTAATTACTGGTGCTCTTCTTCTTCCTAGCGTCGCATATGCCAGGGTGAACGATGACCGTAGACGTTGTTCTACTGCTTGGCGCGAAGATAGGGGGTGGTCGCTGACGTATCAGTGATTGTAGAAGTAGCTTCTTTTCCAGAGATTTATCGCCTGATTGCGTACTCAAGGATTTACCGTCTAGATCGACGCACCCAAAATGTTAATATTCAATTTCAGGTTTTCGGTTTCTTCTGGTTTACGTAGAAGTAAGTCTACTTAATTCGACTGCAAATTTTACCAAAAGAACTTACTAGCCATTAAACGGATGGAAATCCGTAGATTCCGACCGGATCGCCAGAAAATGTAACGGGTCCAAAGTAAAATAATAGAAATACTATTATAGATGTGATAATTTATTACTCAGAACGAGATGTTTCGCTAATTACATGTAAAGTAGAACTAAAGAGATGGGACCGCTCGCAGTGGTACCTGGCCCCGCACGTCTCACGAGATACGGAGGGGATAAGAGCTGCATCAGCATAAAAATATTAGCTTATAGTTGAAAATGCTGTTACAGTTACCGCCATTGGAAAAGTTTTTCTCCCAATTTTCCATTTTCCGAGTGGATAACATGCGCTCGTGTGAACAGGGTGTCGTGAAACGCCGAAACATTTCGACACATAGGCAGAGCGTGTATTTTGGCTTTAATTTTTCCAAGTCGGAAAATGTTTTAAACACTTTAAACCCTTTTTGGGTAGGAGAAATGGTGGGGTTCACCCCCGCTTTATTTAAAATTTTTACTTGAATGAGTCATCTACCAGTACTCGAGCGACTGGAAACAAGAGATCCATTTTTTATTAGGTGTTAATTGTCCTTCGGCGTCCGCCCGGGAATCCAGTGACTCTTCCTGCTTTAACACCTGTTTTAGTTAGAGAATGGAAATTGCCTGGAAAACCCCATAAGCCGTCATAGTCTATAGAATCCTCAAGCGATTTCCATAAAATTTAATAAAGATTTTTATACAAAAACGAAGTAAAGGTCTTTCGTTTTAAACCTCTCGAGTTTACAACTAACATATTTTTCTTACTTTTTAAAGGTGATTCGCACGGGCTTCTAAAATTTATATGACTATTTTTATTAGTATTTTTATGGGTATAAGTAAGTGGGAAATTCTTTTGGGAATTTTGAGAAACATTAATTGTGGGAAGGTTTCTTGGGTCATTTCTTAAAATAAAATCTAAAATCTTAAAATTAAGTAAATACATTTTAATTTACGCGCCAATCGATAAGGTAGAACGAGTGAAGTATAGTCATTCGTAACAGGTGTAAATGGATATTTCTTAGCGTTGGTCGGTCGACGACCGAAATACATAAGGTGTGTAGGTGCCTTTAGGGTGTCGTCCTATGATAGCTGAAAACGCAAAGCAGAGAGCGATGCATTTTCCGCATTCGGAAAATGGAAGAAAAACTTGTGAAACCGACAATAATGCGTCTAAACACAACAGACACAACGAACCATAAACACAAAACGCGAAGATGCTTTGAATTACTTCATAGAGATAAATAGATTATAAATAATTAATCTTGAAATCTAATTATCTTCTATATTTACTACATAATCTAGAAATCTTCTTTTAATAACAATTTATTCATATTAACATTATAATTTATTATATTTTTATTCGTAATTTCAAAGTTTCCGCCATTGGACAAGTTTTTCTTACATTTTCCGAATGCGGAAAATGCATCGTGTGAAGAGGGTCAAAGATATTATTAGTAGATGCGGTGCTCGCCTAGTAAACCGTGACAATTATAGATGGCGCTTAAGTTGAAAGTATTCAGGCTAATCCGTAGTGCGGGGTAGCCCGATACTTTTAGACTGTCGCGCCAACTACATTTGTCACGGGTTACTAAATCAGCACCGCATTTATCACCGATTTTTAGCGTATGCTAGACAGCGATGAGAATCGGATCATTTTTCCGACAATACGTTTTTCTATAGTTGGAAACATAAAAAATGATCCGATTCTCATCGCTGATGCTAGAGTAGCACCGCATCTACCCTTGGATCCGGAATGCGTTGCGTTTTTGCGCAATATCATGAGATTGAGAGAGATAGTAATGATGGTGCGTCTCTCTCACTCTCATGGTTTTACGCCAAAACGCAACGCATTCCGGATCCTTGGCAAGTCACCCTAATAATAATATGTTTGACAGGGTGTCGTGAAACGCCGAAACGTTTCGACATTTCGGCGAGCGTGTATTTTGGCCTTAATGATTTTCTGCTTTCTGCTTTGCGTTTTCTCATGCTATGACTAGCGCCGCCGACGGCCGCTACGTGGTCGTCAACGTTGTTGCAAATTCAAATGCAGTGCCATATGCAGGGCGCTTTCGTGACACTTTCCATGATATGAAATGCCATTCTATATTTGCTAGCTTCTATATCAAACATGGCCGCCGTCAAGTTAAATATGGCTATGCCTGCGTTTTGGTATATTTCGAGTTCGATTCGAGATTTTGATGCCATATCTTTCTTACTTTAGGATAGGACAGCACCCTAAGAAGACATATCTAAGGCTGTGGAACCCGACTTAGATTAATCGTGGGTTGAGCTCCCAGGGGCTCAAATGCTTCTAAATAGATAAAAAAAAATTCTCTGAAAGTTTGAGCTCCTAATATTAACTTTAAGATAGTCCGCACTCCAACCTAAGTTTCTTATGGAAATAACATGATTTTTCGCTAAATCATTGCTGGCTTAAGAGTTATTCTAGCTCAAAGTTTAATTATTATATAATTATTAATATTATCAAGTATAATTATTAAGTAAATATTTATTTTATAAAATATATCAAATTTTCGTTGTGAAATTTTTATTTATGATCAAAAAAAGCAAGTACAATGTTATACTTGGAATTGAGATTAATGTGTGTGATTTTTCAATTAATAAAACAAATATTTTTCTGATATTCAAGATAAAAAAGTGAAAGTACAGGTGAAATATGATACCATTTGGATAATTAGCCTTAATCCATTTTCATATTTTCCATATTGCAAATTTATTATATTTTATAAAATAAGTATTTACTTAATAATTATACTTTATAATATTAATAATTATATAATAATTAAACTTTGAGCTCGAATAACTCTTAAGTCAACAATGATTTAGCGAAAAATCATAAGAGACCTTTTTTGTAGAACGTCAAATTTCCAATAAAATATGAAGCAAATTATTGCTTTTGATTCATTTTTCGCTGAGTTATAAAATTCTAAAAAACAAATGGAATTTTTCCCATGTTATTTCCATAAGAAACTTTGGTTGGAGTGCGGACTATCTTAAAGTTAATATTAGGAGCTCAAACTTTCAGAGAATTTTTTAAATCTATTTGGAAGCATTTGAGCCCCTGGGAGCAAAGAAATTCGAAAATATCCCTATTAAGGACCACCCTATTCCTTATACTACTCCTTGTTTCTTATATAGGATTCATTCGAATGATCAACCCCTCGTTTTATAGAAACCTTCTCGTTTCAAATATTTTTTTTCTTAAAAATCATCTAATCTGTTCAAATTTTTTTTAATTTTGTTCAATCCTATGAATTGTATTGAAATTTTGTTTTTATACTTTTAGGGGTTTGCGTAAAACATAATTCTGAAAATGACTTTATTTTACATTATCTTATTAGTATTTTTATCATCTATTTACAATAATAAACAATTATGTCTTTTTAGGTGGAAAATAGTTCAGTAAAGAGATTCAAGGGCTTGTCGAAAATTGAATCTTCTCAGGTTACGGAAGATAAAATAGAAGTAGATGAAAGTGAAAAAAAAGAGATTGAGGAGATGAAAGAAGAATATTTTGAAGATTTGAATGAAGATAAAAAATGTTCACATGAAAAAAACACAAGTGAAAGCGAATCTGAAAAAAAAGATAAGGAAGCTGAGGTAAAAAAACGAGTGCTCACTGAAAAGGGGATACAGAATAAAAGGAATGAATCTTCAGAAGAAGAATGTGGAAGTGAAAGTGAAGAAAAGAGTGATTCAGAGAAGAAGAGAACAAAGAAGGTTGTAAAAAAGCGGATCGCTAAGAAGAAGGAAATTAAAGAAAGGGATGAATATTCTGAAAATGAAGACAGTGAGAGTGAAGTGAAGGTAAAGGAGGTAAAAAAGAATAATAAGTCGGAGAAAGCAAAGAAGGAAGTAAAGAAAGGAGCCTCGAAAGAGGAGTTTAAGAAGGAAAAGAACTCTTCTGAAAATGAGGAAAAACAAAACGATTCCGATAAAAAAAAGGAGATATTAGTTGTGAAGAAACGATTCGTTAAGAAAAAAGATGTAAAAAAGGCTGAATCTTCAGAAGAGGAAATTAGAGAAAAAAACGAATCTTCCGAAACCGATGACAGTGAGAGTAAAGAGGAGGAAAAGGATGTAAAATGGAATAATAAGACAGAGAAATCAAAGAAAGGAGTCTCGAAAAAGGAGATTAAGAAGGAAAAAAAATCTTCTGAAACTGAGGAAGAAAAAAGCGATTTCAGTAAAACAAAGAGGAAAACTGAAGTGAAAAAATTAGTCGTTACGAAAGAAGTGAATAAGGCTGAATCTTCAGAGGAGAAAAGTGAAAGTGAAGAGGAGAAAAAGAATATTAAAAAGGAGAAAGTCGAGTCTGATGAGAACGATATGGAAATTGATGATGACGAGGAAATAGACAAGGAAAATAAGAAAAAAAATCAAACAAGCAACAAAAGAGAAAGTCAAATTGTAAGTCAACAATAGTATATTATGTCACGTCTCAGCAAGCCACGTCTTTGGAGTCCGAGTACTGTAAACAGCGACTGAGAACGTCAAAGGTTTGCTTAAGAGTGACAGAGAATATTTTAAGCAAAATGGATCGGTTTTCGTATGCCAGCGGGTGTACAAATTTTTTGGATACAATACTGTCAGTGATTAAGGCCACTTCTTTTTTTTTACATGATATTTTGCATCGGCCTAACTATAACTAAAGTCAACGTGCGCAGGGAGCAAACTTTGAGAGCACTGCTACTCTGCTGCTACAAACTACGGAGCAATAGAAAAATCGAACTCACTATTCAGAAGTGTCAATAAAAACTGCACCTTAAGTACTAGCCTTGGTGTAAGGAAATAATCAAGGTTATTCGCACATGCACGGTACAAAAATATCCATCTTCTTTTCTCTCGTTAGATTTTTGAACATTATGACACATAAACTCATTTTTAAAAGCAGCTCAGAGCTCCGACCGTTCACTTGCACAATTTCACGAGAGAAAAGATAACGGATAAATTTTTACTGCCCATTTGTGAACAACCTTGAGTCATTCCTTACAACAACGCTGGTACTTAAGGTGTAGTTTTTGTTGACATTTCTAAACACTACCCAATGACATGGCCAGTGAAATCCCCTCTCCAATAAACGAATACTTTGCGACCCTTGAACTTGTATGGAACGGCACGAAAACCGTAAAGCATTCGTTTCTCTGAGAAGGAAATTTTAACGTCCACGGGCGATAAAGTATGTTTTACTCGCAGCCTCGCTGCTTTCTTTTGTGTGACGCATGCGCGGCACATGTGATTGATGTTTGTAACAGTGGCGCAGTTCTCTCAAAATTTCCTTTCTGCGCTCCCGGTAGAGAAATTCTGCCATTGGTCCAAAAAACTAATTCAAGAGTTGATTTTTTTACCCCTGGACCTCCACCAAGGCTACGCTCTGGACCCCGCGCCCCCCTCACCAATGCAACTCGGAATCATTTATACACTTACTTGTATATGAAAACCATTCCGTTTTACATAAAATATCGTCTGTTACTTCTCAGCAAACCTTTGACGTCGTAACACAGTACAAATATTTTATTTTATATATATATATATTCCCTTTTTTTATTTTTTATTCGTTTCAGAACAAGCAGAAAAGAAAGGGACAGAAAGATAGAGAATCCTCCTCTGTAGGAGAAAGCGCAGCTGAAACAAAAAAGGATGATAGGAAGAAGAAAAAAGAGACGATTAAAGTATGTGCGATTTACAATTTTTGTTTAATTATAATTTAACCAAAAAACTTTTTAAAAAGCGCAATGTTTTCTCGAGAAGCTAATCACTTATGAAATCTTTTGAAATTTTAAAGACTTGACATTTCTTGATGTCTTTTGATCATCCTGGAATCTCTTAAAATATTTTTTTGCAACACCCACCTCTAAAGTTGCACTTTATGTGTCCCTAAGTTATGTGTAAAGTAGGTCTTAGTAACGTCACCGTAGATAATGTACTTTCTTTACGCACGCTGACGTCACAGGTGTGTGTAAAGTATACCTTTAACGCACAGGTGACAATTTTACACATTTTTCGCAAATTGGTGACTTTAATCACAACCAGATAACTCTGGTAAGCAATTAACCTAAGGTACACAATTTATTATATTACTGCAACTTTTTCGGTTGGGTGTTGCAAAAAATAGTGTACGGCACACGTCCGTAAAACAGATGATCGTAATAACACTCGTAATTATCACCTGTTTTACACACTTGTATCGTAAATTACTATTAAATCCCTTTAAATTTCACGAAATCGCTTAAAATTTCTACAAACATTTTGGTATCCCTTAAAACAGAGTTTTTTAACCTATGGTACTCGATATTCCTATAGTGCTCGACAACTTCAAGGTCACCTCCTGAAATTCTCACTGGGATGTACTATAAAGTATATTTAGATCAACCTATCAAAAGCACGCAGAGGGTACTGCGGTGACACTTCGGTTTCGCTAGTTTCTTATATTTCCCGTGCAATATTTATTTTATGGTTATATGTAATTTAAATTGTAATGTTAGACTAGTCATTAAAAAAATCGAAAGTACGATGAATCGTAATTACAATACGGTTTTTTCTTTACTATAAAAAGTCTACATCCAACAGGTTATATTGTATTTTAAAACTTTATTTGCTTAAAATCAATTTAATATGAATTGTTTGTATGCAATTAGTTTTCAGTCTGAATAAGTTTAGCGCGCATGGAATGGGGTACTTAATTGACATTTAGAGGGTACATCTTTGTTTAAAAGGTTCACGACTTCTGCCTTAAAATCTCACAATATCTTTTTAAATCTATTTTTAAAAAGGGTGGAAAATATGTAACGTAGGCATGAAATTAAATTATAACTATAATAGAAATAAAAATTATTAAGTAGTTTAATCAAATTGCTTTAAACTCTGTTTTTAGTATCCCCAATTAAAATTAAACAATAAACTACGATTTATAATAATGAAAATATTTATTTCCGAGATTTTTAAATTTACTTTTTTCAGAACTCTGAAGACAAGCAGATAAAAGCCCTTAAAAAATACATAAGTGCTGCTGGTTTGAAAATACGCTGTTACACGACTTTCTGGAAAGGATGCGAATCAAATAAAGCGCGCGTGAAGTGTCTGAAGGAATTTTTGGAAAATAATGGAATTCATGGTCGACCAACTCTCGAGAAATGCACAAAGGCAAAAAAGGAGAGACAAATTGCTAACGAGATTAATTCTCTTGACAAGAACAATATTATTTCTGAAGGTATAATTCCTCTTTTATTAATACTGAATTCAAGTTCTAATCTCAAAATTCAATCTCCTCATTTTTCTCAACAGTTATTATTATTAGATATTTTTCGCTCTGTAGGTGTCTTTTATTTAAAAATAGAAATATATCATAGAGCGAAAATAAGGAAGCATTTAAGACATGAGATAAGTCGGAATCTAGGGTGGGCGTGGTGATCAAAGTACCACCTGTATGGTCAGAAGGAGGCTGATATTGGGCTCTGACGCGAATTCACATCATATGGTATGGGAGAGCACACATACCAACGTGAGGGGCAAAAAATTCCTGAAATTTTGATCGGGAATCGATTTAGAAATTTTAAAGTAGGGAAATGAACCAACTTTTCAGATGAGTAGAAGATGATTAGAATTGTCCTTGTGTTCAAAATCGACAGAAGAGTTTGGAAGATTGGTCCGGTGCCAACTTCCTAGACATAGATTGGAAAATTTCAGATGAAGAATCCTTTTCAGACCAGGCCGCAGGGGGCCAGGAGACCCGGTTTTGTGGCCAAAATTCGATTTTTAAATCAAAATTCAATGTGGACGGAAAGAAGATTACCGAAACAAGTAAGTTCGCTCGTCCGCGGTCCGCGATGATGTAATTGGAACAACAAATGACGGTGAGCCAGCGCGCGCGCGGCCATGTAAATACACTATAAGCAGCGACACAAATGAAAAGGAGCAAAAATGGGCACACTTAACCTCAAGTAGACATTCATATATTTCAGAACTCAATATGTGGCGTTATGTCGGATTATGAAAAATCGGAAGAAGATGCTTTGCTGAAAACTCTTGTTTTTCATTTACTAATAAGGTGAATGTATTTGACTGCAATTAAAAATTACAGATTGAATTGTTTTCCTACAAATTTAACACCTTGGTAAATTAAATAAATTGAAGTAGGAGGTTAGAAATCAATTTCTTAACATCAAAAATCGGATTTCCCTAATGTCAGTAATACTACGAATTGTAATAAGATTTTCTACGTTGTACCTGTATCATCGAAACAAAAACTGATCAATCAACATATGATTATCATCAATAGTACGTCAATTAGTCCTGAATTCAGTACTTTAATTCATTTTTTCGAATTCAAAAATAGAATTTTGGCCACAAAACCGTGTCTCCTGGCCCACTGTGGAGGCATATTACCTTCAAGTTAGTTTCAGCTAGACAGTGTTCTATCCATTACCCGTAAAAATTACGTAACGCATTACCTCTACCGTTATTTTTTCAAATTAGTAAAACATTACCTTACGTAGGATATCGTAAAGTCGTAAACATTTCATAACGATATTGTAAAATTGTTTACTCACTGAAGAAATATTCTGCACATTATAGGTCAATGTCTACTGTATAATTCACTAGATTCTAAATATGAGTGCATTCCCTGTCCAAGAAATCCTAGACTTTAGGGAAAGAATAAGTCTGCGGCAAGGATGGACTTAGAATATGTACAGGGAAAGGTACAATAGATCTAAAACCTAAGAACCCGAGGGTTTCATATAAGTCCACCCTTTTAAAAGGCATAAGTACTAAAAATTTACATTTTTTTTTACTTTGTACACATACTTATATTTAAAAAGTGTGTGATGGTCTGATTCTTTGGGAGGATAGGGAATCATTGATTGTGTGTGGAGGGGTGCGTTGCAGTGACATTACAATGATTTCTTTTATTCAAAAATACAGGAAACTTTATTTGTTGTAATAATTATTAATGGAATCAGTATCCCTCAATCCAAAACAAGTTGAAAGCAATTAAGTCGCCCGAGCGAACAAAAAAAGATTGACGGTTGCAAATTCATATCACGAAAACGTTTCTGAAGACATTTGTTTCGGGCGTCAAGTTAAATTAAAATATTCTTACACCTACATTCCTCAAATACCCGAATCAGACCGGTTTCATTCATACAATTTATTTTACGGCACTGATTCGATTTATCTTCATACATTCATTTGCATTCGCACTCATTGATATATACAAACGTTTGACAATATACTCATTTCATACATAATTTTTCGTCTCCTACCTCGGTACATAGAATTTTGGTGAAGTCGATTCGCACGATGGATTTATGTGATGTCTCTTTCCTTTTCGATTCTCGTCCCAATTCCTTGCAGCTTCTTGATAGATAAACAGGGAAATTACGAGAGTCCCCGTGATCCCAAATCTTTATGATTTTCCCGCAGGAAGAACTCTCGATAGTCCTCAGCACTGAATCCAAAATTACGTCACACGAAAAATGAAAGAATAATGTGATAACGTTATTTTAGAGACCAGGGTGGATTTTCCTTCTGGATTCGACAAGGGCCCAAAGCTTTCTGCCTCTCTGATCTTTTCTTCGATAATTATGTAATTATACACAATCGTACAATCTAAATATATTTATCAATATTAATTTGTACCCCTTCTCTGTTCGTACTTTTCGGTACATTAAAAGTGAGTACAATTACAAATGCAAGAAACGTACAATTCTAATATTTATTAAATATACTGAAGAGATTGAATTTCGACTTTACATTAAAAAATGGTTACAAAACCTTAAATATTAGAAAATTAACATCTGTTATTAAAACTTCTTTCTTTATAGAACGCGTTACTCGCACTAGAAAACGGAAATCGGAATCACCGCTACGTTCATCAGATTCTCCTCCACCAGTGACTGAAGGTGTTTTCAGAAGAATAAAATGTCTTGTCGACAGTGACTCAGATTAGTTATAGTTTTACGGTTTTGATATTTTCTTATATGCTGATCCATAAAAATAATTATAAATCTAAAAATTTCGAAAGTATTTTAAATATTGAAATAATATAATTTATATTTAAAAACTACCTGCTATGTGAATATAATAGAAAAAATTGTATTCTTCTAGACTGGATTATTATATTTTAAAAATATTCCTCAATTTTCTTAAAGGCGGGAAAAAGTTTACGCAATTTAAAGATTTAAAAAAATTTTTTGGGGGCCTCAAAAAAATAAAATAAAACGAATTTAAAGGAATTCAATGGAATTAAAAATGATTAAAGAAGAATTGGAATATTTCAAACGATTTCAAGATCAATCAAGAAATTTGAAAATAAAACAAGTAATATTCAAATTGTTCAAATTACTATTAAATCCTAATAATTGAATGGAAATCGATAGAATTCAGAAGATTTAAAAATATTACAAACATGTTTAAAAGAATTTGAAATAAATGAACGAATTGAAAAGAATTCAGAAGAGATGAAAAAAATTGGAAATCTTAAAATAAATATAGTATATTTCGATAGGCTCGGCTTCGTTCGCCTCCGCCTTACTTCGGGTTCACACGGCGCCTTCACACGAGCAGGGACCAAAACGCCCGTGAGGACTCGAGTATCGAACACTATTTTTCTTTCAAAAATACATGCAAAACTTGAGAAATGTAAGCTTAAAGAAATGCGGAAGGAAGGGTCTGGGGCGAAACCATCACGGAGTCGAGGGGCGCAGCCCACGCGAGGGGTTCGGGGGGCGACGCCTTCTGAAATGAAAAATTATTCTCCCAAAATGTTTTTCTTTCTTGAAAAAAAAGGAAAACATAACTCGTCAAAACTATTTCTTTATTTATAAAAACTGTTAAACTTTATTATTTTTAATTTTTGTCATATATGTGTGTAAAACAACTTTTTTTATAATATGAAATTTAACTTTGTTAAACATTTTATATTTATATACGTAAAAAACATTGTTTTGTATGTATTTTATTTAATTGTTATTGTTTTAAACGCGATTTTCTCAAAACAGCGTTTTTAAAATAGTACCAAGGATTTTATGAAAACTATTCGACCAATCCTTATGAAATTTAAACCACACATTCCACACATATTGAACTAAGTCTGTAACCTCTAATATATTAAAATATAACATTTTTACTACTTATTTACATAAAAAACACTGGAAAAAATTGAATTTTTTTTCTTTTTTTCGATTTTTGTCGGACATTTTGTTATTTTTTCATAAATATTAATTATTAGAGGTTACAGATCTAGTATTTGTCATACTGAATCTAATCCATTTTGATTTTTTTTTAAGCTAGCCATTACTGAGATTTCCCTGGTACCGTTTACCCTTTTGATTTTGAGAAGCCTATGCACGGCTATATATATTTTTTATATATTTACATTATATTTTCTTTTTGATATAATAATTTTTACTGCTCTTGTAGATGATCTCCGGAAGGGCCTCCAAAAAAAGGCGTCTGACGGTGAGCAGGATATCTCTGATTTGGTTCATCGGAAATAAAAAAAACGAAAAAGATTCTATTAGTGTATGATATTATCTAGTGATTGATCGAAGGAATAAGGAAAATATATATTTTTAACAAAATGCCGGCTTCGCAAAAAAAAGATTCGATCTTCGATGAAAATTTTGGCGGAAAAATTGTTTAAAAAATATCAAATTTATATCGGAAAGACTAATGCTTCGATAAATCACTGAACGGTTGAGCCGTTTTTGAGATATCTTGCTCACCGACTTTGAAAATACATTTTTGAGAAAAACCTGTTTAAAGCTTTACAAGACCTGCATTTTCAATTTCTTTGCAGATGCACTAAAACTACTTTCATAGGTCTCAGCAGTTTTTTGATTAAAAACGTTTTTTCTTTTTTTTGGCCGTGATTTTTGAATTTTCGAAGATGATCTCTTTTCTCTACTACACTTCATTTTGAATCAGAAAAATAATAATTACAGAAAGTGTTGAAAGTTTATTGCTTGGCTCCGCGCACTGTCGAACAATCCGAGACGTCGTAACAAATATGCGTACAACTTCAAAAGTATTCATTGGATCAGGGTCGCGCCCATGGATTCGGAATGTATTGCGTTTTGGCGTAAAACCATGACAGTGTACACCTACTTGCAATATACGTGAATGTCCAAATTATTAGACAGATAATTAAATTCCAAACTCAACGCACTTTTTTAGGGCTGAGATTCCTTGTTTTTTATTTTTTTTTATTTAGTTTTGATGTGTAGAGTGGCTCCCGTCACCCATTGTTTCAAGACTTGTTCCGGGCCTCTATAATTCTGTCAACTTTTCAGCTTAATTTCATTGAGATCCGTCCAATTCAATTTTTTTGGTAGAAACTAAAAGAAAGATATTTTGAAGAAACCTCTGTTAGTATCCAGTTTTTTGAAAAACCACTTTGATTGTGATAAACGAGCACGAGATTATTTCATGCTCGTTTATCACAATATAAATAATAACAGTGGTTTCTTCAAAATTTCTTTCTTTTAGTTTCTACCAAGAAAATTGAAATTGGACAGTTTGTGCCTTCAAGATCACACGCTAAAAATAACATGATAGATTTGTGTCTTTCCACAGATTTTGACAGTTTTTTTTGCAGTTAAAAATTTTTACTCTCAAATTCCATCGCCCTTAAGGGGTTATTCTACTTTACACGTGTCATGTCAGCATGACATTAGTTAACTAATTATTAATTAACTAGTTATTAATTAACTATTAACTAATTGTTTGGCTATTAAGTAATTAATCGCTATCATTATTGACAACATGTAATTGTCATGTCAGCACGACATTAGTTAATATTTTATTAATTAATTATTCAGTAATTAACAAATTATTGATTAACATTATGTAATCATCATCATTGACAACATGTAATCATTACATCATAAGCTATAGTTATAATTATAAACATTAATTTCATTTACATTTATGTCACTGACCCTTACGACCCGAGCCACCTGCAACACTAATAAATCTCTAAATCTACAAGAGGACATCGACTGTCATACCCAAACTCACGCCCTCAAAGGAACACTATAAACTCCATCTGTGAGAGGTCTAGAAACCACCCTCGTTAGTGCAACTGACCCAAAAAAAAACGGATGGACACCTGCAGAGTATCCGTGTGCACTAACATTAGTCTATTGAAATTTTGCCGCACACGGACACCGCTCTAACACTACTCTATTGAAATTTTTAGTTTCTGAAGATCAACATAAAAACAGCACGACCCAAAAGAGTCAGCAGCATTCGGCATTCAGTATTCAGTCTCCAATCTTGAGTCTCGAGTAAACAACACGTGCAGGGTGCAATTCTTCTACAGAAAACTCTAGTTTAGTCTTCAAGTTCGGTCTTCAAGGGCAGTCACCCAGTGCAATACTTCTAGAGTGGAACAGTCCTTCAGTGCAATACTTCTACGGTGAACACTCAGTCAGTGAGTCCAGTTCTCCACGGTATAAATCAGTTCAAGTGAAGTGAACAGAAAATTACGAGATTAATTTAGTGAAGATAAAATTCACTGGTGGCATTACAGGCCCTAAACGCAAAAAAGAGCTATTTTTCAACATTTTTTTTTGAGTATGTCATGAAAGATATGGATATAAATATTTTTAAGTATGATAAAAAATATCTTAAGGGCATGTATTACTTACCCGATGCCTACCTTACCGACATTTTTTCTCTGTAACCCTACGTCTACATTTATTGAGATACCACATTGAAAATTTCTATATTTGAAGCTAAAGTCTTAAGGTACGCTTGTCTGGTTGAGACCAGACAAACATACATTAGCATATTTTCTTTAAGCTTATAAATTTTCATTTTGATATCTTTATAAATGTAGACATAGCGTTACAGAGAAAAAAATTTCGGTAAGGTAGGGATCGGGTAAGTAATACATGCCCTTCAACTACGTAAAAAATTTTTTTTTATTTATTTTATTACATTGTTATTATTTTAAACACGTTTTTCTCAAAACAGCGTTTTTAAAACAGTACCAAGGATTTTATGAAAACTATTCGACCGACCCTTATGAAATTTAAACCAAACATTCTACACATTGAACTAGGTCTGTAACCTCTAATATATTAAAATATAACATTGTTACTAATTGTTAAATAAAAAAAAAACTGAAAAAAATTTTTTTTTCGATTTTTGGCCGCCATTTTGTTACTTTTCCATAATTAATAATTATTAGATGTTACAGACCTAGAATTTGTCATACTGAATCTAATCCATTTTGATTTTTTTTTAAGCTAGCCGTTACCGAGATTTCCCTGGTACCATTTACCCTTTGATTTTGAGCAGCCTGCGCTCGGTCATTATTTTTAATATAAACATGGAATAAAGCTAATAAAAAAAATCTAATACCTTCTCTGATGAGAATGTAAAAAATTTTTTACGTAGTTTAAGACATTATATCATACCAAAAATATTTATTTCCATATCTTCAATGATATACTCAAAAAAAGTGTTCAAAAAAAGGTCTTTTATTAGCGTATAAAGTAGAATAAGGAACACATTCTCATCATAAACATTCATAAGTTAGAAAATGAATTATTAAAAAAATAATCATAAATAAAATGAAATAATAAAATAAAAAAATAATTGAAAAAATGTTCAAGGGAGAATTTGTAACTCTTTTGAAGACCAATAATTATGTTCTTATAATTTTCTTTATATCACACGTTATTTGGCTCAAAATTTGAATTTTCGATTTTTCAAGAAAATTAAAAAAATTGTTACGTGAATCTTGTAGGTCGTTCAAAAAAATATATATTTCATTCTTTGACTCTTTTTCATATCGTGCGTTATTTGGCTTTAAGGGTGTAATCTAGTTCGAAGGCTAAAAAAATAGTCTATTTTCCGGAATTTTTTGTGAGCAAGCTAAGCAAAATATGCACATAAAAATTATTAGGTATGATAAATAAAGTCTTAAAACACACACAAAAAATTTTTTTTATTCATTTTTTAGAATTTTTTTTTTTTTCGAAATTCGCAGTTGAACGTAACGCCATAATTTGGAGGCATGTCAGCTCCCACACGATATCTCGACAACGACTTATCGGAAACAAAAAGCCCAAAGTTTTTTTAGATTTGGTATGACAGTGGCTACAAAATGATCTACGGATATTAATTTGTGACTAATTTTGTCAATTTTATTTAACAAAAGTCAAAAAAACTGAAAAAAGTGTTTTTTTCGCTGTTTTTGTAAAAAAAAAAAATACTAAAAATCAAAATTTTAACACGATAATAGATCGTTTTGTAAGTACTTATGTGTAGAATATGTGGTAAAAATTTCAGAAGGATCAACCCACTAGTTCCAGAGAAATCGTGTGGGCGTCCAAAAAAACGTTGTTTTGAGAAAAACGTGTTTAAAGTTTTTTTTAACAGGTTCGTGCGGTCAGATAGTAACGTTTGGATTGAAAAAAAATACACTTATACTGCTCGGATCTTCATGAAAATTTAATATAATATTCTTAGATACATTATAACCTATAATTTAGATTATAATTGAGAAATAAAGAATTAGATTGTTTTTTATTAATTTTTAGCCATTGACCGCCAGCTTATTTTACTTGAAAATTATACTTTCACAGTATACTATCACAGTACCGCGGAAAGGGCGGGGAAAGGGAATATCACTGAGAACCACTGAATTTACAATAGAATCAAGAAGTTAAATTTATTAGAATAAAGTCATTATTACGTCACACATTCGTCAATGTACAGCAATGTTCAATGATAAGTAAATTAAGGGCGATGGACTTAGAAGGCACTATGTGTCAACGTCACAATTTTGCCGTGCATTTGCACATCAATTCCATTTGACCGTATTTGATGACCAAATTGGATCAAAATGAAATTTCTTTAGGCCTCAAAAAATCTAATGTGGCAAGAGTATGCGTATTGGCTTAGTTTTTTTTAAAAAAGGGGGGAAACATTTTTAATATACGTTTTTAATATAAGTGACAGAAAGATCTACCTGTCTTAGAAAATCCTCTTTTTTAGAATTATCCGTACTCGATTTGTACTCGCAATTTTTTTACATAATTTTATTGCCACGAAAGTCTTTATTTGTCACTTTATATCACTCAACAACGCGAGAAACAGTGAAAATTGCGAAAAAATACAATTATGACTCCGAAACAACAAGATGACGCGTGAGGAACTTATTTTACGTGAACTGTATGAACCATGTGGTGGACTACGTCACTAAGCATCAATTCAATTATCGGTAAAACAGACAAGGCGATAATTTCACAGCATGAATAAAAATCTAAGTATTTTATTTTTGAGTTATTTTTGTTTGTTTCTAAACAATGTGAACCTAAGTAATTATAAAAAATAGCTTGGATGATATAAGTGCATTTTATATGAAATGAGTGCATTTTTTTACGCCACATTGGAACAAAAAGGAAGCAAAGCATGAAATTAATGAGGTCTGTTTTACCGATAATTGAGTTGATGTGTAGTGACATAGTCCGCCAAGTAGCAGACGACATGGTACATACAGTCCACGCAAAATAAGTTCCTTACGCGTCCTCTTGTTGTTTCGGATTCATAATAGTATTTTTTTGCAATTTTCACTGTTTCTCGCGTTGTTGAGTGATATAAAGTGACAAATAAAGACTTACGTGGCAATACAATTATGTAACAAAATCACGAGTGCAAATCGAGAGCGGATAATTCTAAAAAAGAGGATTTTCTAAGACAGGTAGATCTTTCTGTCACTTATATTAAATACGCATATTAAAAATGTTTTCCCCCTTTTATCAAAAAACTAAGCCAATACCTGCCACATTAGAGTTTTTTGAGGCCCAAAGAAATTTCATTTTGATCTGGTTTGCTCCTCAAATACGGTCGAATGGAATTGATGTGCAAATGCACAGAAAAATTGCGACGTTGCAAAAAAGTGTCAATTTTCCCATCTAAGTCCATCGCCCTTAAAGACACAGTTTAATCGAATCCTAAATAATCACAGGAAGAGAGAGAGAGAGAGAGAGAGAGAGAGAGAGAGAGAGGGGGGGGGGGAGAGAGATAAAGAATCGTTACCTGAGCTTACGAACGTGTGCGGTAGATTACGCGTCTACGACGAACTTGTCCTCTGTTCAAGTTGGGCATTATATAATTTCCAAATCCAAGTTGTAACAAATTCTGGGTTTCAATACGCCTAATCCACAAAAGAACTACTGAGTTGCTTCAAAGCTACTCCCAAGGAAATAATTAGTTATATCTAAAGCTTGCACTTACAAGAATATATCAAACTTTTAGCATGACTCAAAAAGCGTGGTGACAGAAACGACTACGAGCACAGAGTGAACGAGTAATCTCTCTCTTCCTGTCTCTTGGCGTGCGCGAAAGCAGGCAGCGCCGCTAGACCGTAAATTATGCTAAATTCTTCCATGATAAAAACGCAACGAAGCCGACGACCGATAATCTGGATTGAATCGCTGGGCCCAAAGATCGCGCCAGGACCCAGGTATATCAATTGCAGACGACCGGCTGATTGAGTTGAAATCTTCCTAGTCGTTATCCGTGATCGTGCATGGGAATCACATCCGTGCATCTTGACCAGGATACTCTTCGGCCTTTACGATGCGGAATGGACGTCAGTCTGCGAGTGTGTGTGTGTGTGAGACTGTGACTCTAAGTCCCCCATGGCTCAGAGTTAAATATGAAACATAAAAAAAGTGTGACGAGTGTAAGTGTGAATTCAAGTGGTTAAGTTTTTCCAGTTTAGGGATTGCTGTCTGATGGTCAGCTGATTGTCAGAGAGCTCATTTGCTCCAATCAGCTGACAGGTTCTGTGCAAACAACCTAATGTTATTAATTGCAGGCCTATCTCTATCCTTAATGTAGCGTCTATCAAAGATATTTTAGTAAATAAGTAGCACGGTTTCCACCCAGAGAGACAGGTCGAGAAAGAGGATCTCCTGCTTCCTTCTTTCCATTATGACCACAGGATCGACAACTTGCTTCATCCACAATCAAGCTGTGCTTCAAGTCTTCGAGCAATCCGCAGAAACCGTGACCCCTGTTGATACCACTGCTTCCAACCCCGCGACCCTTGTAAATTTCCCCTTGTGGCCTCTTCCCGCACCGGCCACCTTTTTCTTGGACCGTGGTACTGTTCTTCTCTCTTGTCGCAGGTATGTCATCGACGAGCCCAGCCGCTTCCATTCCGCAAAGAATAAACATCATCATATATATATATATATATATATATATA
>UCOH01001150.1:0-21649 GCA_900474275.1 Synergus japonicus
CAGCAGCAGTTTGGAATCAGCTATAGATATGAATTTAGTTGCTGGAAAATCCACTGATAATATTGTTATACAACCTCCGCTCCCAGAAGATGCAGAATTGGAATTTTCTGAACCAAAAGTAAAACGGGCGAGAGGGACCCGTACACTAGTGACTCCTAAGCTTGCTGCGGCTTTAGATAAGTGTAAAATTAGTGACAGGGATGCAGTTCATGTTCTAATTGCAACCACCGAGGCACTAGGTCATGATCCCCAGGATTTTGTCATCAACAGGTCATCCATTCACAATGCAAGAGAAAAAATACGGGAAGAAAAGGCGACTGTAATTAAAAAGCAATTCATGGACACGACATTGCAAGCTGCTCTCGTGCACTGGGATGGTAAGTTACTTCCAGCGTTAACAGGCAAGGAGACCGTCGATCGACTACCTGTGATTCTTTCGAATGGCGACACTGAACAACTTTTTGGAGTACCTGTGCTGCAATCTGGGACTGGAAAAGAGCAGGCACCTGCTGTTTGTGAAATGCTTACTGAATGGGGTCTCCAAGATTCTGTTAAAGCATTAGTTTTTGATACAACAGCAGCGAATACCGGTGCTTATAAAGGTGCATGCGTTTTAATAGAAAATTTTCTAGAGAAAGATCTTTTGCACTTTGCTTGTAGACATCACATATATGAGCTTATTCTTAGAAGCGTTTTTGAAGAAAAAATGGGCAAAACTACAGGTCCGACTGTATTATTTTATAAAAAGTTTCAAAAGGCTTGGTCTGGAATCAATGCTCGTAATTTTCGAGCAGGGATTGAAAACGAAAAGGTCCAAAGACACTTTAATCAGGACGACGTATCTCGGATCCTTGACTTTGTTAAAAATACTTTAAAGAAACAGCAGCCAAGAGAGGATTATAGGGAATTTTTAGAATTAGTAATAATTTTCCTTGGCGAAGCATCGTCTCGTGGGATATTTTTCCGTATTCCGGGGGCCATTCATCATGCGAGGTGGATGACAAATGCTATTTATTGCTTGAAAATCTTTCTCTTCCGTCACGAATATGTATTAACACCAGAAGAAGAGAATTCGATATGTGATATTTGTATTTTTATTGTTAGAGTGTACGTCGAAGCTTGGTTTTGTGCGCCTTCTGCTGCTGCAGCACCTTATTTAGATTTCAGGGTTTTGTCAAAACTTTACGATTATAAATCTGTCGATCCCGGTGTCTCTCGTGCAGCATTAAGAAAGCTAATTAATCATTTGTGGTACTTAAACTCTGAAACTGTCGCATTAGCTTTCTTTGACCCGAAATTATCATCAGAATCTAAAATAAAAATAATCAATGCTTTGGATCGCGAAACATCAAATGAGAATGTGAAGCGAATTCAAGTTCAAATTGATGAAATTCCGGAAATTATTAAAAATGGAATGGAGCAATTCGTGTCTGCCGACACTAAACGATTTTTTACAAGATTCAATTTGAACGATGAATTTCTTAGAACAGAGCCGTCGACGTGGCATGAAAATGAAAGTTATATTAAGGGATTGGAGTTAGTAACTAAATTAAAAGTTGTTAATGATTCGGCTGAGAGAGGTGTTAAACTTATGGAAGAATACAACAAATTATTTACGAAAGATGAACAACAGAAGCAGTATGTGCTTCAAGTTGTGACTGACTATCGCCGAAAATTCCCAGGATATAAAAAAGAGTCATTGTCTAAGACTCAAGATTTTTAGTAAAAACCAACGTTTTTCGCATTTTTCTCGAAAACAGTTAGTCACACGAGAAAAAGTTATAGATAATAATATATGCATTATGGATAGATCTACAACTTTTGTATAAGGCATTTTTTTATATAAATCATATTTTGCAAAATAAACAAATAAAATTGATTTTTTTCTTGAATTATGTAATTTTTCAATGTTCAAGGTCCCAGGGGCTCCCCTTCCCTTTGTCCGATCGAGCTAAAATTTTACACGAATTATTTTCTCCTCAAGTGGAACCAAACTGGGGGGTAGCACAAACAAAAATCGCAAAAAAAAATTTTCACAAGAGTAAATAAGAGCCACCCTATTGCAGGCTTTGCACTTGCTGTAAAGCACTATGAACTTCCCATCGTGATCAACAAAGATCGTCTACTAGAGGAAAAACCTTTCTTCTCGTAGTAACCGACCTTTTCTTAAGGTGGGTTGAAGCCTTTCCCCTAGGAAACGCCAAAGCACCTCTAATCATCAACATCGTAGAAAGAGAAATGTTTAATCGTTATGGATTCCCTAGATCCCTCTTGACCGATAACGGAATTCAATTTACGGAAAAAACTTGGAAAGAAGCGTGCCAAAAATGGTCGACCTCCTGCTGGACTACGCCTATTTACCATCCACGAGCTAACCCCACCGAGCGTCGTAACCAAGACCTAAAAAAGGGAATGAGGCTACGTCTCACTGTTCGATCCCATAAGGATTGGGATCTCGAAATTCCCCAGATCCTCTATAATACCCGAACACGATGTAATGCTGCCACCGGCCTCAGTCCTAGTGAAGTACTTTTTGGTGAAAATCTAAAACGACCGGGTGAGTGGACTTTTAAAAATCCCCCGACTCCTCTTTTAAAAAGTAAGGATCTCCGAGTCCAAAAACTGAGAAAGCATCAATCCAACTATCTGGAAACTAGGAACTCAAAAACTCAAAATGCCAAACCTTCGCAGTATAAACCTGGAGATCAGGTATTCGTCCGAAACCATCCACTTTCCGACGCTCAAAAAAGTTTCAATGCTGCCCTGGCACCCTTAAGAAATGGTCCTTACACCATTTTGAAACGTCTAAGTGGACAAGTTTACGAAGTAGACCTTGTCGATCGCGTAGCAAAAATGCACACCACTCATATTTACTCTGCTCATAGTCGTCCAAGTCGATTATGTCCTAGAGAACAAATTGAGCAACAGCTCATTCCACATGGAACCGGGTTCCATCTAGAGAACGTGAGTCAAGCCGTTCCGGAAGTCGAACCCATCGATCTCCTGACAACTGACCCTTACGTCAACATAACCGAGTCCAAAAATCGTACGGATAGCGTCAGCCCGACCGTCCTAGGATTTGAATTCACAACTCCAATCGTCGACTCTCACTTCGATCCTAGAAAACAAGAGGAATCAAGTGAGAATCTGGTTCA
Organism: Synergus japonicus; assembly: GCA_900474275.1. Taxonomy (NCBI): domain Eukaryota; kingdom Metazoa; phylum Arthropoda; class Insecta; order Hymenoptera; family Cynipidae; genus Synergus; species Synergus japonicus. Next base: position 3,156 of record UCOH01001150.1, read on the forward strand.
CTCATTCCCACACCCACCTCGTCAGGTGGACAGCGTCCCGAATTTGCCTTTTCCGCCACCACTACATTATATCGAAGACCTTCCGACCATGAAACGTCGTTGAGGGCGGCCCAGGAAAAGGCCAGAGGAAAATCCGTCGATTGAACCTCTTAAAAAAGACCTTCCGACCGTAAAAAGTCGTCGAGGGCGGCCTCGGAATTGTCCAGAGAACTATTCATCAAATGAAATTCTCCAGGAAGACCCTCCGAGCCCTAAACGTCGACGAGGGCGGCCCAGAAAAAGGCCTGAACCAAATCTACTAGTAGAATCCAAAAATCCCGATTTAATACCTAAAACAAATACATCCGTTATTAATGCTACCGAAGACAGTAACGGCTTAATTACCCTGTTTACCGATGGCGCATGTGTCGGGAATAGCACTCCCCATGCTCGAGCCGGCATTGGAGCTTACTTCGAGAACTTACCCATCCCTGCTATCTGCCAACTTGCCTCCGGAAGCCTAACCTGCAATACCGCCGAAATCCAAGCCGTCACGACCGCTGCTTGCCGCGCTAGCAAAGCCGGTGTCAAGAAACTTCGAATCTGTACGGATTCCAAATTCCTCCTGAACAGCGTTCAAAAATGGATCCCCGTATGGAAAGATCAAGGCTGGTTGACCAATCGAGGCAAACCGGTTAAGAATAGAGAAGATTTCGAAGCCTCGGAAGAGGCTTTAGTTCCTTTTGAGTAAATTCTCTGGGAATACGTTTCAGGGCATTCCGGAGTCCCGGGTAATGAAGAAGCTGATCGACTGACAAGACAAGGTATTCCTTACCTCGAAAGTCCTTCCGGGGAAAATAACCCGTCGAGGGCGGTCAAATCATAGACCCCTGAAATAAGTCCCTCTGATTCAGAGAGTTAGATTTTAAGTTCGTTTTTCTTGTTAAACCTATTTACTAATTTTAAGTTTGTTCACTTTCTAGACTTAATGAATAATTTTAAGTATTGACCACGATTACGGTTTTAACACCTAAGTTGGAAAAAGACCCTGTGGAATTGATATCCGCTAAAATTGCCTTTGCAATAAATTTCCCTCATATTTATTATTTTCTTTTACCAACTTGGGCATGCTAACCTCCGCTTGTCAATGGACTTGGAAATATATTCTTCTTTCGGAAGAGAATATTTCTAAGTCTACACAAAATTGCTATAAGTTTGGGGGTCTCTCTTCACCATCCGTGCTCCTGACACACGCGAAATTACTTCAAAGCTCGAGGTTCTCTCTTCACCATTCGTGCTCCTGATACACACAAATCATCGTTCCCACTTTAGCAACGCTCTATGTATCCCCCACTTTTTAATAGAAGCCAATCCTCGATTGTAGCGAGGAAACGATTGGTCGACGAGATCCCCAGCAATGCCTATAATAATAGACACTTTCGTTCTCCGGAAAAAAGCCACGACCCTGACTCTGTCCATTCCGGACGACGAAAACATCACCTCTGAAGAAGCCATGAGAGAAATTCCCGTCTTCCTCATCGGCAAGGAACCCGAAGTTCTGTGGACTCCCTTCCCCGAGCCCCGAGAATTCGTTTTCCAAATCCTCATCTGAGGTACGAACTTTTAGCCCTTAGTGCTACCCGAGCCACATACCGCTTCCACCAGGGATCACCGAAGGTTGTTCCCTTAACCTGGATACCTCCATCACCCGACCTTATTTCTGACCTTGGTCTAAGACTACCAAACTTGGTTTCCAACCCTGAGGAAAAACCCCGACGTGTTCACTTGCCGAGGCTTTCCGACCCTGTCGAGCCAAGTACTCCTTTCATCGATTTGAGCCCTGAAAGAAACTGTTGATTGGAGACACCCCCTACATCCCCGGAAAAACCTCGGAAAGAAGGACCATCGGAATGGTGCCCCAGCGACCACTCACTAAATACGAAATTAACATACGTAAATAAACACACCTGGCCAATTTTTTAGGACATTATATTAGATATATTCCCCTTGAAATATGTTCAAAAAAACCTTTTTTAGTAAACTGGCTTTTGTCACGACTACAAGGCTTCCTCAATAAAGAAGCAATTGGTGCAATATATAAAAATAAAGTGAGGTTGGATGCAATATCTTAATCATGTTAATGAAATGTAGAAGCATAGAACAAAGAACACACAAAGAATGATACATTGTAAGAGTATACTAAAAGAAGAAGGTTATTATTCTTAGAATTAAATCTCTGGCTATCCTAGAATTGTACGCAAACTCCGATCTTGAGGATTTTTCGGGCATCCCTGTTAGAATTAAAAAGATAAAAAGGGGTATAAATTTCTCTTTATCTAAGTATGGTAAGTATGGTAAGTATGGTTATCGAAGTATGGTCGGTAAGGCCGGTCACATACACTTTCGCATCATTATGTATATGACCGGCCTTACCGACCATACTTCGAGTGCAGTTTGTAGTAATCGTCATTTGAGGACGCTGCGAAAAAGCTGACAGGTCTAGTAACTAGTCAAGTAACTAGTACAGGTCTAGTACGCGATTTATCAAACTTATTTTTTTACACGATTTTCGTAAGTGCTTGGGTTTTGCAGTGCATAGCGAGATTCGCAAAATTTTTCTGAGTGAGTGAAGTACCCCTGAAGTGAAGTTTTGTGCCTTTTTTGCTTGGACAGGGACTTGGCAAAATGTAAGTACTGCTCACCTGCACTCCACAACCCGCGTCTCTTCATTTGTATAAATTCCGGTTTTAGTCAAACAAATTTCTTTTTGCAGAAAATAAGCAGATAGCCCCTGTCGTACAACCAAAAGATTATCGATAAAAAAAAACGAAACTTCAAACACATTATTTTTGCGGCCTCAAACACCGCGTATTGCTAAGATTTATCTCTTGTCTATCTCCGCCTATCTCTTTCTACCTCCATCTCAATGCACATCAATGCCTATCTCTTTCAATTCCCACTTCTCTCTATTTCTTTTTATTTTTTGTCCATCACCATCTATCTCTTTGTATGTCTTTGTCAATCACAGTTTTCTCCTATCTCTTTCAATCTCTTCTTCTCTACCTCATTCTATCTATAAACTCATTTTTCGACTATAACTTCACAAATAATCAAAATTTAAAGCAGATGCCCAGAGAAAAAAGATTCCTTATGTCGAGATAAGAAAGTTATGCTGTACTGTAATTTTTGAAAAACAATTTTTAGACTGTAACTTCTCAAATAATCAAAATTTAAGGCTGATGTTAAGAAAATAAACTTTTCTTTGGTTTGTCACTATGTAGGTGATCTAATATTAATTCATTTGATTAATTAATACTTCCTCTATGAGGAAGCAATAATATATTACGTGCCAAGGAGTGAAAGGCTAGCTGCTCGAGTGTAGCGAGGGCAGATATCACATGAGTGAAATTGTTGCCTCTCCCCATGTCACGTATACTATTTTTAATAACATCAATTGAAAATTCGACTTTGGATGCCTTATCTTCAGTTGTTTTTTACTTTCAACCCTAGGGTTGAAACTGCTACATTCCACATGCTGCGAAGGCATTAAAAGTCGAATTTTCAATTTTGATGTTATGAAAATCATATTTGCTTTCAGCAAACAAAGTGCTCATTGAATGAGCACAAAAGTTAATACAGCTTCACAGCTAGTTTAATCGATTAGTCGACTAAAAAAGGTCGATCTTCATAGAACAGAATCGAGATCGTCCATCCCGAAAATCGATATAGTCTACTGAAAATTAAGTGGAGTAAGGGGTGTTTAGTTAGACACTAATATATCAACGCAGAGATGTTTTGAAATTCCTCGACATATAGACATAAATATGATTAATATCTTACCGCTTTTATCCGTATTAATAATGCTATTATTAAAAATATTAATAAACCACTCCAAGGAATATTGGTACATCGTGTCCACATATTGCAAGTCTGACAAGCAAAAAAAGAGAATTTGAGCACGGTTTGCAACTGGGATATAGAGAGACCGTGTTCTGTCGATATCTGCTTGAGTTATTTCGACAGACTCAACTTTTGCCTGTGAAATAAATAAAGTATTTTGATGAATTTAACTGAGTTAAGAAAAAATTGCTTGGTTATAGATCAAAGCTGAATAGTCAAAAGTCAAAGGTCAGAGGTCAAAAGTTGTAGGCAAAAGGTGACGTGTCAATAGTTAGAATTCGTTACTAGACACAGGCTAGGAGTCATTGGTAAAAGGTAAGCTGTCAAAATACACTGGTAAGTTAAGGATCAAAGCTCAGATGACAAAACTCATGGATGACTATCCATTTAATTTCTTACCTTAATTTCCTCGCTTTTAGCTTTGGAAGCTTCTAATGTAATAATTAAATCAATATCGTCAACTGCTGAACCTTCAGATGCCGATAATCGATAAAGTATTCGATCTTCAATTTGCTTTAACTCTCGTTTCATTTGTGCGTTTGATATTATCAAGGCGCTTCTGGTTTCCTCCAAATCAGGTCTCTCTTGTAAAACAACAAGGGAAAGCATCTGGTCTGACAAACCGCTGCGACATGAATATATATTATAATATTATATAATAATTGATAATTCATAAAATTATATTAGTATTAATAATAATAATAATAATAATAATGTCGTTACAATAAATTCAAAATCAGAGATCAATTTGATAATATCATATGAAAGATCAGAGATGAGAAAGGATTAAAGGACAATGAATAGAGGTCACGAGTCAAGGTAAAGGGGTCAAATGGCGAAGGTCAGAGAGGTCAAATCTAAAGGGACAATTGTCAAAGATTAAAATGATTAAAAGTAATTGGTTAGGTACAGTTCATGAATAAAAGTTCGCGCCCCCCCTAAATGTGGACGATTCAATGTTACCAGGTTACCTGTGTTAGCAGTAAGATTAGAATAATATTTATGTACAAAATATTATACACTCATCTCCCGATCGAGGGCACCGCTCGGGGGTCGAGTGCCCTCGATCGGACGGGATTAAAATAGCTCAAGCGAGCATTCTGATGTCACCACTCAGGGCCGGTATATGTAGACTTTAAGATTCACTAATTCCTTTACGACGCAGGCTACGCAGTACGGCGCTGACTTCAAGGTCACTTCGAGCGCCGGCACTTCAATGTTGGCTGTCGATCGGAGTGCCCTCGATCGGGAGATGAGTGTATATAAAATAAATATACATTTTCAAAATTTGAAAATTATTAAGTTTAAAACTATAACGATACGAAAAGATTGAAAACGGGATATAGAAAGATATTCAAATTTTTTTGGAAGAAATAGACTGATGGATAGGAAAAGATAGAGCCTAGTGAAAACGATGGATACACACAAAGATACAAAAAGATAACGTTTAATGGATGCAGAGGGTATGGCAAAGCAAAGGATTATGGGGAAAATTTCGATGATGGGTGGTCAGAAGGATCAATATTCAATGGTTAGCGACCAGGGGTCAATGGTCAAAAGGTAATGGTCAAAGATTAGTAGTCACAGGTTAATTGTCTGCAGTTAATAATCAAAGGTTAAAAATCAAAATTCAAGGATAATGATAAGAGATCAAAGGTGAAGGGTCAAGATTAATGATAAAATGGTAATGCTCATAGGGTAAGGGTTACAAGGCAAAGATCAGCGGTAAATTTACCGCTGATATATAGGTAAAAATTTGGTAATCAAGGCTTTGATAGGTCAAAGGTAAAGAGTCAATGGTTAATGGTCAACGGTTAATGTCAAAGGTTAATATCAAAGTTCAATGCTTAGAAGTTAGTGGTAATAGGTTAGTGGTCAAAGCTTGGTAGTCAAAGTTTAATGTTAAAAGGTTAATGGTCAAAGTACATAACAGATGGAAATTTTGAGGTCAAATGTCAAATATGATGGTTCAATATGAAAATAGAGACATCCTAATTCTTACCTTACAGTGAGAGTAAAATTGACAAGCAAAACTTTGACAGCAGCTTCCGGGGTATAATGCGGATTGGTCATTTTTGTTGTAAGATACAAGCGAAATTCAAAACTGTATGGGACAATATTGTCACCTATTTTAATATGAGGTTGACCGGCTTGGTTAAATAACGAACGCATTAAAATCGTGTCCAGAGATGCTTCTAGCTCAACACCCACGTTTTCAATCAGACATGATCTACCAAAACGAACGCAGTTTTCGATAATGCGTAACAAATCTTTATCGGTCATTTTCGCTACTGAGAGTCCACTCGTTTTACACTAAAAGTCAAAAAACGAATATTAAATAATAACAAGAATTTTGTTTTTTGGCTCGTTCTTCGAGTTGGATTTCAATAATATATAATACAATACAATTCCAAGTACATTTAGGTCAAAACTAATTACTAACCATATTTCGAATCCACTTGTTAGCTTGGCCCTGTGGATCAATGAAGAGGGGCCATCGATTCGAGTTTTTGGTCAACACTGCATTTTCTATAGACAGCGAATCTCTAGGTAAGCCATCAATGTGCCAGTTTCTAATCTCCACCTGGTCTCCCAGAACAGACACAGGGTTACAATCCGGTGTATGTGGAACCCCTTCACCAAGAACGTCATACCAAGCCGTTAAAAGATTTTTCCGATAAGTGTCAGTAAATGGTGTCAAATAAGCTATAGCACCTAATAATTAAAGATAGAAATAATTTATTATTTGTCTCTGATTTGTAGTTTCTAAGCTACAATTTTATAAGTACTCCCCCTTAAACACCACTTTCACCATCACTTTGATCACTCCCTTGACCATCCCTTTATCACTCCTTTTAAAACCTCTTTGACCACTTAAAATTTGCCAGAAAGACATTTAAATTTTGATAATTTTCCTTCATTGGAACTGTTAACCACTTTGTTAACTGAACCCTTCTCCACATCCTTGACCGCCCCACCCCCCCTCCATTGTCATACCTTCATCTTTATGGTCTATTCACTTCAATATTTTACATACCAGCAGACAGTAGAATGTCCCCAACAACATTGTGGAGTGCTTTTTTAGTTTCTGCAATGGTAACAATCCACCTTTTTTGTTCCTCCGCTAAGCCGTCTATGAGTCGAACAGCCCTATTTAATCTGTCTTCGCAAAGTTGTTTTTGCTTTTCTAATTCGTCTTTTACATCTTGCTCTTTCTGAAGTTGATTTTGCAAGATTTGTATTCCATCCTCTACTTCCTTTAATCGTGCCATCGCAGCTGCTAGAGTTTTTTCTGTCTCTATTAAGGACTTTTCAGCCTGGGCTAAGGCAACCATTTTTGGTTTAACTTTCAAATTTACGAAATAGTAGTTGTACATGGCGTACACCCAGAGGCATAGCGAATGGCACGCCTTCGAGACTTGGATAACCTAAAAGTACAATTAAATCAATTGAAGGTTATATATTTCAAAACCCTGCAGGAAGTAAATAGATAGAAAGACACAGAAATTGCAGATAGAAAAAGAGAACTTTTCTATGTGTTTCAATTAGTCGATTTGCATCCCCAAAACGCTGTCTATTTCTATCCACTAATTTACATCCCTATAAACTCTTTCTTTTAATCTCCTCATTTCTAACCAAGCCTCTAAATCTATCACTCGTCTATTCATCTATAATCCGCTCTATAATCTGCTCTGCTCACAGTGCTAGACGAGAGATAGAGAAGTGTAGATTCAAAGAGATAGGCATGGACCTTGATTATTATGGAGATAAAAGAAATGTGGATAAAGAATCTTTATCCCTTTCTATCTGAGGAATAGAAAGAGATAGAAAGGGATAGGATTTCTCTCTTTACTTTCATCAGGAAGCTGCGATAAAGATCGTGAGTATCACGGAGAGAAAGGCTTTCTTCGTTTTCAGCAAAAAGTATTCTTATTTCAAAAAAGAATAGGCGCACAGAACTAAAAGATATGTAACTTTAATAATTTTTGAGTAAAACGGGAGAACCAATTCTAATGTTAGAATGTAGATCCAGAACATCTTAATTTGAAATTACACAGGCACACAAAAAAAAAGTGGTCATTACCAAAAACCGGACCTATATATTTGTATGTATTTTGACGCGCTGAATCCGAATCTGGAATCCGTTTGATTCCATCATGTCTGAATCAAGGTCAATTCAAGGTCAAATTTTCAAAATGTGAATTTTTGACTGCAAATTCTGAAAGAGCGAGAAATATTACGTCCAGATATAGTATTCATTTTTATTTTTATGATGATCCTAAAGGTCATTTCTAGGTCAATTTAAGTTAGTAACTTGATAGTTCGAATGACGATTGCAAAAATACGAAAATGTGTCTTCGTGGAACTTGACTACAGTTTTCATACGTTTTGAAGGTCGCTGAGTCTAAATTCGATGTCCACTAGACCGCAGCACGTCAGGGTCAAGGAGATTTGAAGGCCTGGTTGAGGTCAATCAAGTCGTTTGAAAGGCGATAACTAGTATTTCTATGATTTTGAGGGTCGTTCTATCTGGATACGGTCTCAGAATTGCCTCAAACCTGTCACCCCAATCACAAATGACATGTGCATAGTTTGTGAAACTTACGTCTAGGCACATATATCGAATCAGCCGTGCATTACCTTTATATAGATGAAGGTACTCCAAGATGCAAACAGCGTTTCGTATTATTACAAAAATTCACACTTTTCTTCTTTTGTAGCGAACCCTTTTATCCTCAAAAGATCTATGTAACGGATTTCTCTTTCTCTTTTGCGTCTTCATCTCGGTGTCCCTCTTAAGCATCCAACAAAAATCTGCCATCATGTTTACATCCCACTTTCCTTAATACCGAAATTCCATTTCCTTAATATCTTGATGAAAACGTTCATCCTGGAGGTGTTCTGGGTTCCGACACTCGAAAAATTTAGGTGTGGCAAAAAAGATGTTAAAGCCAAACATATTTGTCACTGTGACGATCCTCATCAGAGCATACAAGATATTATATTTATTAGGTATTTTTGAGACGAATATACTCGTCGTAGAGAAAGTGGCCGCATGTATCTCAGCTCATACAGTTTTTTCAGATTTAAAAAAAATGTTGTTTTATTTGGGTTTTTTTCTTGATTTTTGGTGTTTTTTGTGGGTTTTTTTATGGCGGGGCTTTGTTTCTAGTAATATCTACAAATAATGTGAGGCCTGGGGCGAAGGCATGATGTCGTTATGGCCGATACTCGAAAAAATACTCCTACGATGCAGGGTTTCGGATGCCCAGTATCGGCGGTTGGTCAGGGTAAGCAAGCATGCCCGCAATCGTCGTCATCATGCGACAGCAGCTCTACATTGGTGGAAAACTTGGCTTCTGTAGAGTATAGTACTACAAGTAGAGACTCTAGTTCTTATAGGTGCAACAGAAAATCTGATAGTTTATGTTACGTTTGTGGTAAATTTGAAGTACCGAAATATCGAAGAAGCTTATCTGCTAAGTACATAAATATTTACGAAACATGCTTTGACTACCTTCCGAAATTGAAGCTGTAGTCGAAGAACCAGTAGAAATAGACTGGTCCGCAAATTCGCACTTTGTTCAGAGATGACAAATTTACGAAAATTTAGTTCAAGATTTATTGGAAAACTTCAAGAAGTTGGGTTGTTTAATGAATTTGAAATTACATTTTCTACACTCTCATCTCGATTACTTCCCAGAAAATCTCGGAGACTACAGTGAAGAACAGGGTGAACGTTTTCATCAAGATATTAAGGAAATGGAATTTCGGTATTAAGGAAAGTGGGATGTAAACATGATGGCAGATTTTTGTTGGATGCTTAAGAGGGACACCGAGATGAAGACGCAAAAGAGAAAGAGAAATCCGTTACATAGATCTTTTGAGGATAAAAGAGTTCGCTACAAAAGAAGAAAAGTGTGAATTTTTGTAATAACACGAAACGCTGTTTGCATCTTGGAGTACCTTCATCTATATAAAGATAATGCACGGCTGATTCGATATATGTGCCTAGACGTAAGTTTCACAAACTACGCACATGTCATTTGTGATCGGGGTGACAGGTTTGAGGCAATTCTGAGACCGTATCCAGATAGAACGACCCTCAAAATCATAGAAATACTAGTTATCGCCTTTCAAACGACTTGATTGACCTCAACTAGGCCTTCAAATCTCCTTGACCCTGACGTGCTGCGGTCTAATGGACCTCGAATTTAGACTCAGCGACCTTCAAAACGTATGAAAACTGTAATCAAGTTACACGAAGACACATTTTCGTATTTTTGCAATCGACATTCGAACTATCAAGTTACTAACTTAAACTGACTTTTTTCACATTTTGAAAATTTGACCTTGATCCAGCATCCGTTGAAACCATAGATATAATAGTCATCTTCTGTCAGTCAATTCTTTGCCGATTTGACCTTCAAATACCCTTAAATTTGACGTGATGGAGCAAAACGGACTCTGGATTTGGATTCAGCGTGTCAAAATACATACGAATTATAGGTCCGGTTTTTGGTAATGACCACTTTTTTTTTTGTGTGCCTGTGTTATTAAAACAAATATTATACTTTTGTATTCCAGCGTTAAATGTTTGTTCTATATTTAAGGGGGTATTCTAGTCTAGAATTTTGAAAAATTATTTTTTTTGCATATTTTCAAAGATTAGGCTTCCAAGAATATATCCTTTGAAGGATTTTTTATAATTTCGATTATTGATAGGGTTGTAGCCATTTTAGTAACATAGCAAGTGAGCCGGTCCTGCCGCGTGAAAATTTTGTTTTTTACTTTTTTTAAGAAATATTACATTTTGAAAAAAGGGCAAATAGTCGTCATTTTGTGAAAAAAAAACTATTTTTTCTTTTTCCCTAGTTCAGATGATAGCGACTTTCTTACTGATTAAGAATCTTTTTTTTTTTTTTTCGATCACCAGAAGGGTTGAAATCGTATCAATACGGACGCACCCTTTTTTCCACTCCCGCCACTCCATTAGCCTGTAACTTGTTTAGTTTTCGCATTTTTTTTTCTCAATTTTTTTCCATATTATTGGAATATTAATAAATGTCCAGTAAAAAAGTGTATGGTAAAAATATTTTTAGTTTTTTTTATCGAATTTCAAAAACCACCAATATTTGTACCTTTAGACTAGAATACCCCCTAAGCTTTACATTTTTGGAGCTCATATATTTGGTTCGGTTTTTTTCACGTCCCTTATATTTTTGGGCATTATTTTTGGGTCCTGTATTTTGGATCTTTTACGTTGAGACTTTATATATAAATTATATACATATGAGGGCCTTATATTTGGACTTTATTTTTTCGACCTACATTTAGGCTCAATATTTTGGGTATTACATCTCATCTGTCGACAATTCATTGAAGACGACTTTTTACCGACTTAACGACTTATAAATAACTTGAGAAGATTGTTGTAAACGTACCTTCTCAGGTTGAAAAGTGGGATTTTCAATATAAGGTTTTAGCCGATTAATCATGTCTTCAGTGATATTCTCTTTATTGAAATTTTCAAGGGAGCTCAAAAAGTGACCTGGATCAGCAAGCATTTGACTTCCTGGAGTCCAGTAATCGTAAACTTTCTCTCCTGGCATTGTTCCTGGCAACTGTAAATATTAAAATTAAAATTCATATTTAATTTCAATTATTTGAATAGAAAGTTTATGAGTACAGACTATTGCTTGATTTTTTTATTCTTTTTTAAATTTTATGATTACAATCAAACTGAAGGATATTTTAAGTTTTCTAAGATTCATGGAAATTAGCTTTGATAACCTTAATTGGCTTCACGTCTTTAACAATGCACATGGCTTCAATAACAAGAACCACTCCTACTGGAGGTCTTTTCATTGATTTCACTTCTGTAACATCACTTTTATTCAGAGCTTTCAGACTAGCTTCCGCCGCTTCCAACATGGGCTTAACTTCACCTATATAGGTACACAAGGGGTGTTACAGCATAATCATACGTGTCATTGAAAGCATTTCTCCGGAGAGAAAAATGACCTTAATAAAATACGAATTAAAAAAATTTTTTTTAAACTGAAATAGTACATGCGAGATTTGATGGGATTGTTTAAAAATATTGTTTAAAAATTCAAGATACGTAAAAAATAAAATTCAAACTTCAAAGGTCTTAAATTAAAGTCCAAATGTTGAAGTTCAAAGGTCAAATGTCAAGCTTCAATGGTCGAAGGTAAATATTAAAAAATCAAAAATAAAATTTAAAATCATAAATCAATCTTCACATTTCTAAAATTAGGGGTAAAAGTTCAACGGTCAACTCGTTCTCGTTTCACCAAATTATTTATGAATTAAAAAACAATTTACTTAGATCAGCTTCGGCTTCATCTTTAATTGCCTGGTTTTCATTTTTTAATTTTGTTGCTGCCTTCTCTTGATCCATAGCTTGAGCCCTTGTTTTCTCAGCTTCCACCTATGCACACAGGTATAGAAACAATTGAAAATTCCCCCAAAATATAATTCTCCTCCCCCCACACTTTCATATTCCCGATCGAAAATTGACGACAATAGAAAATTTCTAACAGTGTAAAATTCACGACAATGTAAAATTCCCGAAAAGATCTCTAAAAATGTTTGAAAAATATTTTTAAAATACAGATTAATTAAATTTTTTTTTAATTAATATTTAAATTATGTATTTAGTTTAAAAAATTTTTTTTTTGAAAATTTAACATTTTCGGGAATTTTAAAATGATGGGAATTTTATGTTGTAGAAAATTTTATAATGCCTGAAATGCATATATGCGAAGTATGTTTCGTGGAAATTCATTTTCGAAAATAATACTACTCAAAACCTACAGTATCCTTGGTGATGTGATCTATCATAGTTGCTGTTGCTGCAGCTGCTCTTTCCAACTCTGGTTTCATATTTCGTAAAATCACTTGCATATCTTTCACTTCAATCTCTGTGGTTGCTAACTTGTCGAGGCCTGAAGTAATAATAACAATAACAAATAATAATAATAATAATAATAATAATAATAATAATAATAATAATAATACATTTTCTCCTATAAACAAATTTCTTGAAATCTGTTCCTAGGCGTAAAAACATCTTAAAATTCCCAGAAACTTCTTGAAATTCTTTAAAATTCTACACTATAACACTTAAAATCACTTTATATCCATTAGAACCCCGTAAAATCTTTCTTAATTTCGGCAAATTCCTAGAAACATCTTAAAATTCGACGAGATCTCTTCAAATTTGTTAATATTTCATGAAAACTCTTAAATCTGCACTAATTATTTTTAAATTCTCCAAAATTATTTCAGATACTTCAAATTCCTCAAAAAACTTCAAGATCTTTTCCTAAAAACCTTCAAAATTCCACAAAAATCTTTTAAAAATCTTTTGAAATATTTCGAGGAATTTTAATACCTCTTAAAATAATGCGTCAAAATCCCTTTAAATTATTGGAAACTTATTGAAATCGCTTAAAATTCGCTGAAAACTTTTTAAATTTCTAGAAACATCTTAAATTCCTTAAAATTTCACTATAATGTTTAAAATCATATAAAATGTCATAAATTCTTTAAAATCTATTAAAATTCCATAAAATTCTTTACAATTTTACAAACTCTTTTACGAATCGTAAAAATCTCGTAAAATACTTGGAAACAAAAACCTCTAAAAATCCTTCAAAAATCAAAAATAATTTTTGAAATTTTTTATTAATTCCACGAGGAATATTTAAATTCATTAAAATCATTTTAAAAATGTCAAGTTTTTAAAATTTTTACGAGCTTCTTCAAATTCTTTACAATTCCACGAAAAACTTTAGAACCTTGAAATTCCAAAAAATTCTACAAAATCTTTTAGAAATCATAAAAATCTTATGAGATTCTTTAAAATTGCAATCAAATATTCTATGATCATTTTTAAAAAATCAAAATTTTTTTAAATTCTTACAAGCCTTTTAAAATCCTTAAAAATTCCACAAAATCTTTTAACCCTTGCTTGATACACTGGGGTGAATTACACCCCAGTCTTTTTTTCTCTCTTAATTTAAAGTACTGAAACGTGAAGGAAATTGCTTTAAGGGGGTAATCTAGTTTAGAATTTTGAAAAAATCTAATTTTTTTGCATATTTTCAAAGATTAGGCTTCCAGAATATATCCTCCGAAGGATTTTTTATAATTTCGATTATTGACAGAGTTATAGCCATTTCATATGCAGTCATTTTAGTAACATAGCGAGAGAGCCGGTCCACAGTGGGTGGAAATGGATTCATGGTGATCAGTCAATTTATTCGCACCGAATATGAATCATTTATAGACAAAAACCGATTTTTAACTGCATTCATGAAAGACAATAAATAATTTGTTATTTTATTTATAATCGCGGATTAACGAAATGTAAGAGAAAACTGCGTGCAACTTTGCTCAAATCTTTAAACGCGTTTTTCTCGAAACTACTTTTTTCGTCACCTTTGACATGATTTCTGAAGTTCTAATAAACCGATTAACTTGAAATTTGGTGTGGACCTTCTTTATATGCCCCTTTATCGTCTGAACTAGGTTTATTTAAAAATTTTGATTTTTACTATTTAAAAAAAATTTTTAATCTTGAAAAAAAGGGCAAAAAATCCCTTTTTTTCAAACAGTTGCCATTTTGTCAAAAAAATTTTTTTTAATTTATCCTAGTCAATACGGACGCACCGTTTTTTCGACCCCCCCCCACTTCATCAGCCTGTAACTTGTTCAATTTTCGAATTTTTTTTTTCAAAATTTTTTTACATATTGTTGGAATATGAATCAATGTTCTGTAAAAAAGTTTATGGTAAAAATATTTTTAGTTTTTTTTCAAATCGAATTTAAAAAAAAACCCAATATTTGTACTTCTAGACTAGAATACCCCCTTAAATCAATATTTGTCAATAATTCGAGACAAATAAATTGTCAGAGAAAAATATCTAAAAGATAATTTTTTATTAGACTTTGTGGCTGGGGTGGCCGACATCCCAGTTGAGCAAGCGTTTTTTACACCGCAAAGGTGTGGCAAGTAAGGGTTAAAAATTTCTAAAATCTGTTTAATAAACTATAAAACCTATATATGCAATACGACATAAATAACATAGTTAGCATATTATTGATATTGATATTTATCAATTTCTATTTTCGGTGAAAACTACTCGCTTTTCCCTGACAATTTTTTTTTCCTGACATGTGGCCACCCTGTCTTAAAATTCCTCGAAATTTCACGAAAACATTCGAAATCGCTTAATATTCATTGGAATATTTTTAAATTCTTAGAATCCTATTAATATTATTCTTCAAAATTTCAAAACATTTAAAATCCCTTAAAATTCCCTAGAGTTTTTAAAAATCTTATGAATTCCTTTAAAATTCCGCAAAATATTCTGAAATTTCTTAAAATCCTACGAAATCTTTTACAAATCCTAAAAAATCCTTTAAAAATTACTCTCTAAAAACGCGATGTAACGAAATGCTTCTAAAATCTCGTATACATGGTTGTTTCAAACTTGTTTTCTAAATTTGAATCAGCGACAATCCGCTGGTTCAGATTAAGAGAGTGATTTGCTTTTGAATGACTTGAAGTTGTGAGAAGTAAAGCAAATAATCGTGCGCGTAGCACGCGTATTGTTATTTACTAGTAATTTTATATGAGGATTCTGAAATATAATATCGAAACAATATCTTCCAGTATCTTTAACGAACTCAATTTGCTTCTCCCCTGACATCACGCTGAGTGACCTCGATTCAAGTACGCATGGCTTCCTGTGGTGAAATTATTTTCGAAGCTCATTGTAAGAAAAAATACGAAGCTTTTCGGGCTTCAATTCAGCCTTTGATGTGCTGATTAACCGGGTTTATTTCCCGCAATTTTTATTTTTTCAAAAAAGTAATAGTGCTTACAGTTAGACAAATAAACATGAACGCACATGACTGTGAATTAGAATTTTATTAAACCTAACAAGTAAACCTAGGGAACTGTCACACGCCGATTTTAATGAAACTATGCAGCTTTGTAGAACTAGGGAAAATAATTAAAACCTATTTTTTTATGTTTTTATATTTTATATTCTAAGGGTAGAAACTACCCCTCATATATAAAGGGTGTCTTCGCCTTTTATTGGCAACAAGTCGAGTGATTCAAAAGGTGAGATGCTTTTAAGGGCTTTGGACCCAAGTTTTAAGCTCCAAATTCCATTTTCCACTTTAATCAATCAAAATTATAGATAAATATTTTTTGTATAAAATGAAGAATTCAAAACCTGAGTTCAAAATTAAATAGTATCATTTTACTTAAAAAATATTTAAATTAGGTATTTTCTCGCTTTGTACGCATAATTCTAGGTAAAAATTGATTAATTCTACAGAGGGAAACAATTCCAAATTTAATATTTATTGAGTAAAATGAAGAAATCGAATTTTTAGATTAGAATTTGGCTCCAAATGTCGCTGAATTCAAAATGGTGGATCCAATATGGCGTCTGTTTGTCACACGCAAGAGGTTGTTTCCGTTTTTCCATGAAGTAGTGCACGTCGGTAGTACAAGAAGACATATCTAAGGCTGGGAACCCGACTTAGATTAATCGTGGGTTTTCGGAATAATTCGTGCAGTTCTGCAGTAAAATGATTTAACTTACAATTATTTCAGCGCCTCTGCTATACGAAATGTAACATATTTCCACTGATATATATACAATGCCCTGGCGGAAGGTGCGGATTGAAATTCATTTCGAACCAATCCGAAAATTTCCGGAATTTGTGTTCGAACCAAACAGTTTCATTCCGATCTAATCCGAAGGATGTTTTTAATCCTTTTTAATCCTTTTTAACCTGTGTCTCAACTCCAAATTCAATTCGAATGGATCCGAAGCTTACTTTTTAATCATTTTTAATCCGTGGCCCCTAATCCGAATGAATCCGAAATCTATCCGAATACATTTTTTAATCCGTGCTTCCAATCCAAATGAATCCGAACACACTTTTTAATCCGTTCGTCTAATCCGATTGAATCCGAAACTAAACTGATCTCACATTTCAATCCGCATGAATCCGAGCCTCATCAAAAAAGATTTTTTATTCCTTTTTAATCCTTTCCAATCCATCAGTCTCTACAAAGTTGGATCCGAATGAATCCGACTTTAAACCGAATGAATCCGATACCAAATCGAATGAATTCGATTCTAATCATAACAAAGTTTCAATCCTTTTTAATCCGATTTCCAATCCGTAACCAACAAAAATTTAAGACCGAATTAATCCAATATTCAATCCATACACACTTTTCAATCCGTTCTCCCAATCCGAATTAATCCGAATTCAATCCGAATGAATTTTAATCCTTTTCTATCCGTAGTTCTAAACTGAAGTTACCGTTCAATCCTTTTCAATCCGTGCCCTCAATCCTAATTAATCCGTAATCAATTCGAACTACTTTCAATCTTTTCTAATCCATAGCTTTAATCCGAATGAATCCGAAACCAATCCGAACTTATTTTCTATCCTCTCCAATCCGAATGAATCCGAAAAAGTTGTGACTAATCACTTAAAAATAAAATTTATATTTAAAAAAATGTAAGTGCAAATATGTCACTGATCAGCAACCTTTACTTTAGATTGGAATTCTTGCTTCGCTCTCGGATTAGATCGGATTCATTCGGATTGAAATCCTTTCTTTGACTTCGGATTAGATCGGTTTCATTCGGATTAAAATTCTTCCTTTAACCGCGGATTAAATTTGATTCATTCGGATTGAAATCCTTTCTTTGAGCTCGGATTAAATTTGATTCATTTAGATTGAAATCCTTTCTTTGAGCTCGGATTTGATCTGATTCATTCGGATTGGTTTCATTCGGATTGAAATTCTTCCTTTAACCTCGGATTCAGTCGGATAGAAATCGAGGATAGACCTCGGATTAGGTTGGATTAGAATCCTCTTTTTCATTTCGGATTAAATCGGATAGGAATCCTTAGATCGACCTCGGATTGATTAGGATAGGAATCTTTGATCGGACTTCGGATTAGATAGGAATGAAACTGTTTGCTTAGGGTACAATTTCCGGAATGAAATTGATTCAAAAGGATACATTTTTTTCTATCCGAACATTCCGCCAGGGTGGATACGAGATTGCCTTTTACCAGCTGCACTAATCTTGAAGCAAATTGAACGTGGCTGTTACGAACGGTTGTGAGTAGTTCATTTACCTAACAATAAATAATATTTTAACGTGCATTATTAACACGGGTAGTGGAGTCTGATCTCTGTCTTCTTTGTTTCAAGACGTTTCTGTCATTTATCTTACTAACACTGTGTTAGGGTATTTCAAATAAAATAAATAAAACTTTTCCAATTTAAAATTATAAACTTTATTTTTAAAAATAGAATGCGAATAAAGTGGAGAAAATCGTGTGTGTGTGTGTGTGTGTATGTAAAATGAGATAGTTTTACTTTACCAAAAACTCCTTGCACAAACCGTAGTTCACCAATCCAACCCGCACTTATAAAAGATAATTAAGAAATTTCTATAGTTGACTAAATTTCTTTAAATTTTAGAAACTAATTAGGAATTTATTTCCTAATGCCCTTAGAAAAAGAGGGAATT
>UCOH01001163.1:0-12071 GCA_900474275.1 Synergus japonicus
ATATATATATATATATATATATATATTTTTAAATTTAATTAAATTAAATTATAGCTTTGAATGCAAAAGACAATTAATTTACTTAAGGTTCTATCGACCTTAAGGAGCACATTATCATCAGGGCACTCGCGCTTCACGCTCGGCTCTGTTTAACAATATTTTTCATGATTAAAACGAAAACTACTCATCCTATTGAAAAATGGCCAAATGAGAACTTGTAGATCTTTATAAGGGCATGTATTACTTATCCGATCCCTACCTTACGGACATTTTTACATTCTCATCAGAGAGAATGTATTAGATTTGTGTAAAATTTGACCCCCCCCCCCCCGAGTTTTCATCAAATGTTCACGTTTTGGGACCCCCTGAACCCGAAAAACATGTTTTTACGAATGTGTCTGTCTGTCTGTCTGTCTGTCTGTCTGTAGATTTTAGTTTGTTAGCACGATAACTTTCGAAAGAATTGACCGATTGGATTGTCCTTTAGTATACTCTTTTAGTGTTGGATCATTTTGAAAATTTTTGAAACCACTTTTTTTTTTAATTTAAAAATTCTAATAACGAATCTTCGTAGTACTCAAAAAGACGAACATTTTTTCTTAATGACTTTTTTGGATAAAAAAAAATTGAAAGACTTATAATAGTTTGAAAATCTAAAAAAATGAAATAAAACTTGAATTAGAAGCCAAACAACGCACAATATGAAAAAAAGTCTAAAGATGAAAAATGTTTCTTTTTGAACACTCTATAGGATAGGCATAATAACTTTTTGAATTTCCTTAAAAAATCGAAAATTCAAATTTTGCGCCAAATAACGCGAGATACAGAGAAAATGATAAGAAACATAATTATTGGCCTTAAAAAGATCTACAAGTTCCCCTTGAACCATTTTTCAACAGGATGAGTAGTTTTCGTTTTAATCATGATGAGTAGTTTTTCATTTTAATCAGGTCGATAGAACCTTAAGTAAATTAGCTTTCGTTTGCATTCCATTCCATTTTGTAGTAATTTAAAAACAAATAGTACATTAGTATATTTTCTTTAATTTTATAAATTTTCGATTTGATATCTTTATAAATGTAGACATAGCGTTACACAGAAAAAAATGCCGGTAAGGTAGGGATCGGGTAAGTATTACATGCCCTTAAGGCCAATAATTATGTTTCTTATCATTTTCTCTGTATTTCGCGTTATTTGTCTCAAAATTTGAATTTTCGATTTATTAAGGAAATTCAAAAAGTTGTTATGCCTATCCTGTAGGGTGTTCAGAAAGAAACATTTTTCATCTTTAGACTTTTTTTTCATATCGTGCATTGTTTGGCTTCTAATTCATTAGAATTTTTAAATTAAAAAAAAAAGTGGTTTCAAAAATTTTCAAAATGCTCCAACACTAAAAGAATATACCAAAGGACAATCCAATCGGTCAATTCTTTCGAAAGTTATCGTGCTAACAAACTAAAATCTACAGACAGACAGACACATTCGTAAAAACATGTTTTTCGGGTTCAGGGGGTTCCAAAACGTGGACATTTTTTATGAAAACTGGGGGGGGGGGGGGGGGTCAAATTTTACACAAATCTAATACATTCTCTCTGATGAGAATGTACAAAACTGAAGATTCCCTACTAGGGGATTATTTTCTGGTTAAACTGACAAGGCCCTGGTCAATTATCCTTAAGTAGGGTATAAGATTCTGTCAAACTGTTACAAGCTTTTGTGGGCCTTGCCAGTTAACCTGATTAGGACCTGTCAGAACCCCATAAAAATTTCTCCAGTGAAAAGAATGAGAAAATAGTGAAATTGACCTGTGAAACAATTTCACTGTTTCAAGTTTAAAGAGTTGGCATGTCTATACTCTACAAGTCTACATCTATCTTATTATCTTATTTCCTAAATCTAACTTTTCTTCTAAACTCTGAACCGCTTTCGATATCATAAATCTCTTTGAAAATATAGATTGTTGCATAATTACAGGTTCAAAATACATTTGCGTGCTTTTCTGACGTAGGTTTGGAGGTGTGAAAAAGAAAGCTTGGTTGCACACTTTGCTCTAATAGCGACAACTTCCGGCTGGTTTCCGGGGGCTAGAACCAATTTCGATGAGATTTCGCGTGTGAGAAATAGCCGAGGGCTTGACATGCAAAGCAAATCAAAGTGCTCACTAACGTCACTAACAGCTGGTCGTTCTTCCTCCAACTTTAAGTTGAAGCATCTATTCTATCTCTAGTGGTGTGGTTCGATATCAGAAAACGGCTCGATCAAAGCACAATAGCGCAGAGCATGAGGTAAAATTTCTGACACCACCTTAAAGCCGACGATACAACAGTGACTAGAAGCCTGGAACAGAAAACTCTCCTTTTCCTCATATAAATACTATTTATACCTCTAAGCATTATTTATCCCTCTAAACATTATTTATTCCTCTAGTCTCAAGTAAATTTCAACTAAATATAGCTTCATTTATCAGAATTTCAACACATTTAACACGAGCATTAATATTTAATCGACAACATAATATAACAAGGTTACGAGGAAATTGTGACAAGTGTCGCTATGTGTCGAGGACTGTCTACTTTAGTCTCTATACGTGAGGACGAAATCGATTACTTTGTTTGCTGGCATCAACTCATTAGTGACTTTACTAAGCGAATCAATCAAACATGAAAAGAAATGAATAAATAAATAAAACAACGATGTTAATTGATAATTGAGAAACATCAGGGTGGCCACAAGATTCAATTTTTTCAATTTCTCTGATATTTTTCTGAATTTTCCTCCCTGACTTTCAGACAAATTTTTCTGAAAAAAAAAAAAAAATAATAATAATAAATAATAATTATAATACGTATGAATTTGCAATGATAATACTATTGAAATATTTCAAAGATTTCGTATAATATCAGTTTAAATATTTTGAAATTGAAAATCACTTCACAATATTTAACATTCTCTCGAATTTACAATATCTTTCGAAAAGATCTCTTAAAATTCATTGAAATTTCTTGAAATTTCTAGAAACATCTTAAAATTCCACGAAATCCATTCAAATTTGTTAATATTTCATGAGATCCCTTCAATTTTCACTAATATTTATAAAATTACTCAAAATCCTAAAGTGCATTAAAACTTCTAAAAAAAAACTCTTGAAATAAAAAATCTCACAAAATGTTTTAAAAATTAAAAATGACTTGAAATTTTTTTTAATTCTCACAAAATCTTTTAAAGATCAGAAAAATCTCTTGAAATCCCTTAAGGGCATGTATTACTTACCCGATCCCTACCTTACCGACATTATTTTCTCTGTAACGCTACGTCTACATTTATTGAGATACCACATTGAAAATTTCTATATTTGAAGCTAAAGCCTTAAGGTATGTTTGTCTGGTCCTAAATATTGACATTAAAAAAAAACAAAATTTTTTCAAAAATTTTTTTTTTATTTTTACAAAAATTTAAGACCAGACAAACATACATTAGCATATTTTCTTCAATTTTATAAATTTTCAACTTGATATCTTTATAAATGTAGACGTAGCGTTACGGAAAATAAAATCTCGATAAGGTAGGGATCGGGTAAGTAATACATGCCCTTAAAATGATTAGAAATCCTTTCTTAAAAAATAGATGACCTGTCGAGTGTTCGCAGTTTATTCGTGATCTGATTGGTTGAGAGATGGTCACGTGGGATCATCACAAGTGTGATGATAGTAAAGTAATTGTACAGGCGCGCGAGGCGCGGTGCGATATTCTAGTCTTATAAAAAAACACAAAATTCCTCGTAAATCTTAGAAATCTTTTAAAATATCTTAAAATTCCTTAGAATTCCAGGATAACATTTAAAATTCCATAAAACCCCAAAAAGCTCTTAAAAACATTTTTATATTCCTTAAAATTTCACAAAAACCTTAGAAATCACTTAAATTCGTTGAAATCTTTTAAAATTCTCAATAACCTCTTATAATTCCTCAAAATTTAAAAACATTTAAAATTCCTTAAAATCCCTTAGAATTTCGTAAAAATCACTTAAAAATCGTTAAATTCCCTTAAAATTCCTAGAAACTTCTTGAAATTCATTATTTCATTAATTATTCTAAATTACATAAAATACCTACAGAATCTCTTGAAATATTTTTTAATTCCAGGAGGAACTTTAAAATATCGTAAAATGCATCAAAATCTCTTAAAATTTTTCTGTAATCCTTAAAAAATTATTAGAAACCTATTGTAATGCCTTAAAATTCGCTGAAATCTTTTGAAATTCCTAAAACATCTTTAAATATCTTCAAATTCCACTATACAATATTTAGAATTCCCCTAAAATCCTTTACAATTATTTTACAAAATCTTTTACAAATCATAAAAATCTCGTGATATTCTTTAAAATTCCCTAATTTGAAATCCTAAATTTTAATCCTAAAGTTTTAATCCACAAAATCTTCTAAAAATCAAAACTTGAAATCCTTTAAAATTCTATGAGGACTATTAAAATTCCTTAAGAGGTTTGTCAAGGCATTTTATGAAATTTTAAAGACTTTCCAAGTATTTTAAGAAATTTAATGGTATTTTGAAAGATTTAATAATATTTTATGAGATTTTCACTATTGCTCTATTGTAACACAATAGAAAATATTCTTTTTTTTTACATTTATTGGATTAATAATATCAAAAAAATGAAAAAAAAATCGAAAATAATTTTATTTTTATTTATTTACTAGTTGTACATATTTCTTTCATAGAAACTTTCCGTAATTTCAGGAAATTTCAAGATATTTTAAGAATTTTAAGGGATTTCAAAATATTTTAAGGAATTTCGACGGGTTTTTAAAAGAATTCAAAACAGTTGAAGGATCTTC
This sequence comes from Synergus japonicus, assembly GCA_900474275.1. NCBI lineage: Eukaryota > Metazoa > Arthropoda > Insecta > Hymenoptera > Cynipidae > Synergus > Synergus japonicus. The sequence continues at coordinate 4,854 of UCOH01001163.1, forward strand.
AAAAACTTTCAAAAGATTTCAGGGAATTTTTTAAAGGGTTTGATTGAAAAAGTAATGAAAAGAATGTCCAATTTTCAGCCAAATAACGCGAGATACAGAGAAAATGATAAGAAACATAATTATTGGCCTTAAGTAGATCTACAAGTTTTTCTTTGGCCAATTTTCAATAGGATGAGTAGTTTTCGTTTTAATTATGAAACATATTTGATAAACAGAGCCGAGCTATATTATATTTATATTCACCTATAAAAATATAGGTGAATATCTTTGTTCTAATAAATGTAAAAAAAAATCGTCAGATCGGACGTTTGAAATGTTAACCAATCTAGTTTAGAAATGTAATTATTAAAAAAAAAGTAAACTCCTGATTTTTTAATTAAATTCCTAGTTTTTCCTAGTTTTTCCATGGTAATTTTCCGGTTTGCTGATCACTGGTATTCTATGCGAAAAAGATGTCACAATCTCGCAACTCAACATACAGTAGGTACCATTTTTGGTCTCAATGAATAAGTTCTGGATTTAAGCTTACCATTCGGCGCATTTCTCGAATTTTTTTCAGGAAATTTTCGATTTTGGGAATTATTCTATTTGTTAAATAATTGAAATTATTTATTTCTGGTATCGAATTGAAAACTGCAAAGGAATTTTAGATGAATGAATGAATCACTCGTAAAATGAATTAGTCAGATTCTACTTTAGGTAAATAAATAAAATAAGTAAAATGATAATAAATCAAATTTACCTGAATTTGACATAATTGAATCTAAGTGAAAAGAGAAACTAATATAAAAAAACTAATGACTTCTTGGCATCGACCGTTAAGTAATTTATAACTCTAGTCTAATAATTGCACAACAAATTGCTCTAAAATTTTCCTTTTATGTTTTTAATATAACATGCCATTATTGCGTGAAAAAGAGTAATTCTCTTAGTAGAGTCACGCATAAAAATAGACCTGCAATTAATGCTTGGAAAATGATTTTAATACCAGAGTGTAATATGTCTGCCTGGCCAGAGTTTTCGGGAAATTTTAATTACAAATTTTGAAATTTCAATAAATTTCTATTATAAATGCTCGATACCGAAATTTAAAATTCATCCAAATTTTAAATTCTCGAAAGTATAAAATTCCTGAAATTTAAAATTTTCCAAAGTTAAATATTTTCGAAAATGAAATTTGTCGATATTAAAAATTCCCGAAATTTTTTAAAAACTTTTTTTCAGAACTTAAAATTTATATTTATTTAGTAGCAGTAATCTCATAAAATTTAATAAAATCCCAGAAACATTTTTAAATCTTTTAAAATTTCACGAAAACCTTTGTAAAATGTTTGAAATTCTTTCAAATTTTATGATGAAAATTAAAATCCCTTTTATATCCTTTAAAATCCATTAGAAGTACATATTAAAAATCTCATCAAATTCCATGAAATTCTTTAAAATTTTCAAAATCATACATCTTTTAAAATCCACTTTAAAATTCATTAAAATCTCTAAATATTCCTAGAAAACCTCTTGAAATTCATTTAACTAGCTGTCAAGTTCTCTCAACTTTTATACTCAATTAATGAGCACTTTGCTTCCTGTAAGTAAATTTGATTTGCTTCCTCATAGAGGAAGCATTAAGTATTTTTTACATCAGCATTAAATTTTGATTATTTGGGAAGTTATATTCAAACACTTCATTTTCGAAAATTACAATAAAGCATAACTTTCTTATTTTTTAATGAAATGCATTAATGATACAGGTCAATCGATTCGTCTCGACATAAATAATATTCATTTTCCTTAAGTCAACTCAAAATTTTGATTATTTGAAGACATAAAGCAAAAAATCTGCCCGCTTACGCGGGCACATTCTCGTACCTTAAGGAGTACATTCTCATCAGGGCACTCGAGCTCGGCTTTGTTTAACAATATTTTTCATGATTAAAACTAAAACTACTCATCCTGTTAAACAGTGGTTCAAGTGGTTCAACTTGTAGATCTTTTTAAGGCCAATAATTATGTTTCTTATCATTTTCTCTGTATCTCGCGTTATTTGGCTCAAAATTGGAATTTTCGATTTTTTAAGGAAATTCAAAAAGTTATTATACCTATCCTATAGAGTGTTCAAAAAGAAACATTTTTCATATTTAGACTTTTTTTCATATCGTGCGTTGTTTGCCTTCTAATTCAAGTTTTATTTCATTTTTTTGGATTTTCAAAATGTTATGTCTTTCAATTTTTTTTTTTTATCCAAAAAAGTCATTAAGAAAAAATGTTCGTCTGTTTAAGTACTAGGAAGATCCGTCATTAGAATTTTTAAATTAAAAAAAAAAGTGGTTTCAAAAATTTTCAAAATGCTCCAACACTAAAAGAATATACCAAAGGACAATCCAATCGGTCAATTCTTTCGAAAGTTATCGTGCTAACAAACTAAAATCTACAGACAGACACATTCGTAAAAACATGTTTTTCGGGTTGAGGGGGTTCCAAAACGTGGACATTTTTTATGAAAACTGGGGGGGGGGGGTCAAATTTTACACAAATCCAATACATTCTCTCTGATGAGAATGTAAAAACCTTTTTTAGAAAACTGAATTTTGTCACCACTACAAAGCTTCCTATATGAGAAAGCAAAATTGCTAAGAATTCGTGAAAATCTCTTAAAATTTCCAGAAACCTCTTAAAATTCATTTAAAACTCCTTAAAATCATTAGAAATTTCATCAGATTCCATAAAATCCTTAACAATTCTACAAAATCTTTGAAAAATTCCTTGACAAACTTTAAAATCTCTCAAAATTCCCAGAAAATTCTTCAAAATTTACGGTAGTATTTAAAATCCCTTTATTCTTTGAAATCTTTATTTTTTATTCTTTAAAATCCGTTAAAAGGATTAGAAATCTTATCACATTAAATGGAATCCTTTAAAATTATTAGAAATCATTTAAAATTCTATAAAATTCCTCAGAATTCTTCAAAATCTCTTCAAATTACATGAATTCCTTTGAAATTTCACAAAAAAATATCTTGAAATTCTTTAAAATTCCACAAAATCTTTTTAATATTCTAGAATTCTTTTCAATTTCGTGAAAATAAATTAAACATTGTCGAAATCCTTTAAAATTCTTAGAAATATGTATAAACTCCTAAAATTTGCCTAAAATTCTTAGAAACCTTTTAAAATAGCTTAAAAATCTACAAAATCCATTAAAATCATGATTCTCTTGAAATCAAAGTTAAAATTCGCAAAAATGTCTATTAATACCTCAAAACCTTTAAGTCACATAAAATCTTTTAAAAATCCAAAAAGTTTATTGAAATCCTTTAAAATTATTAGAGATTTTATAAAAATTCATGAAATCCATAAAAATTTCACAATATCTTTTAAAAATTGTAAAAATCTATGGAAATCTCTCGATAAAATTTCTTGACAATCTTTAAAACGTCCTAAAATTCTCAGGAAATTCTTGCAATTGCTTTGTAGTGATGACAAAATCCAGCTTCCTAAAAAAGGTTTTTTTGAACATATTTCAAGGGCAATATATCTAGTATGATGTCCTGAAAAATTGTCCGGATGTGTGTATTGTGTGTGTGTGTGTATGTCACGATCCTGCAATATCTTGAAAACGCGTAGAGATAACCTAGTTGAATTTCTTCTAAAATTGTAATGTACTTTAATTTACTTAAACTAATTTTAACGTGTTAAGAACATTGATTAGATATACGTGATCCAATAGTCCGGGTGTTAAAAATGTCCATCCCATGTTATTAGGCTCATTTTATTAATACAGTCCACAAAACCATTTTTAAATCCAAGTGAATAAAGTTTTTGACATATCATTAATTGTGGTGATTTTAATTGACTCCGTGAAACTCTTCCATCAACATTTATCACATACAGCACGCGCACAGCGAAAAATTAAAAAATTTTAAGTGTGTGCTCCAACATATCCTTTAAAATCCGTTAAAAGTATAAGAAATCTTGTAAGATTCCAGAAAATTGAAAATTTCTTAAAACTCCATAATCATAAATGACAATTTTAAAATTGTAAGAAGAAAAAAAAATTAATAAATGTGTTGGTTTTGCTAGTAGAATAAAAATTTGAACTAAAGTATCGGAAGAAAGTTCGATGAAAGTGTGATACTTCATCTGGGAATAAATCGGAGGACCATTTAGGAATGGAGATCTGAATGGTGTGGCAATATTCATCGATTTCCGGACGTTGGCTGCAGACGTGTTCCGAATTAGAAAAAGCATTTTATTCTGACGTAACGAGAAGTTCGTGATGCTTCAAGAAATAAACGTGCAAGTGCACTTTATTGACATCTCGAAACCCGTCGGGGAATCAAATATATCGATCTGGCAAACTTCATTCATCTATTCATCTATATGTATAAGTATATTTTTAACACGGTGCCTAACTAACTTTGCCTATATTTGGGAATGTAAGGGACGCTTGACATGCAAATTATACATGCTACAGGTAGGTGAGCCAAAGCGGTCGATAGGCTCTATATTTAGCTCTACATTCATTCTATTTCATACTACGAGAACCGCAGCGAGGAACAAACCTGGATCCCATTGAATTCTGATTACCCATTTTGACATTTTATTTACATTATTTCTCATTTATTTCTTTTAAAGGATTTCACGAGATTTTTACGATTTTCTAAAGATTTTGTGGAATTTTAGACCAAAAGAACTAAAGAAGCTCGGCGGCGTATAAGAACTTAAGAATATATAATACATATAAGACTTTTCACATAAAAGTGTAGTATTGCTGAGCTCATTTTCAGCACAGGAACTTGGAGGAGTTTGCGCTCGAGTTTGCGAGGATCGAGTTAACGCCAACTCGGCTAGAAACTTCCCTTTTCTAAAAACTTTTATTACCGTCTGCAATGTGCTTGAGCATAATATTAATTCCGGATGGATTCGAAGGAAATTCGAGTTATTATTTTAATATTGTCGATGTTTTATTAGAGAATTATTCAACTACCTTGTTAATCATTAAAAGAAGAAGAACAAGAATTATAATAATAATAATAATAATAATAATAATAATAATAATAATAATAATAATAAGAAGAAGAAGAAGAAGAAGAATTATAAGAAGTTTCTTTGAAACAGAAACACTTAATAATCAGAGTGGCCACAAGATTCAATTTTTTAATTTCCCTGACCATTCCCTGACCTTCAGACAAATTTCCCTGACAGAAAAGTATTAAACATGCAAAAAAATTTTTTGTAAAAATACTACTGAAATTTTTCAAAAAATTCGTGAAATATCATTAAATATTTTTTAATCACTTTACAATACTTAAAATTCGTGAAAATCTATCAAATTCAACACAAACTTGAAAATCTCTTAAAATTCATTGAAAGGAACTTTAATATCTCTTAAAAAGCATCAAAATATCTTAAAATTATTGAAAACTTATTGAAATCCCTCAAAATTTCTTGAAAACCTCTTGAAATTCCATAAAAATTTCAATCAAATCTCTTAAAATTAATTTTAAAAAATTAAAATTTCTTTAAATTCTTACACGTCTTTTAAAATCCTTTTAAATTCCATGAAAAACTTTTACATCCTTTAAAATACGTAAAAATCTTGTAATAAAATTTTGTAAAATTCCACAAAATCTGTTAAAAATCATAAAAATCTCATGAAATCCTTTAATATTCTATGATGAGAAAGATTAAAATCCTTTAAAATTCACTGAATATTTTGAAATTCCTATAAACAACGTTAAATTACATAAAATTTCACTATAATATTGTAAATTCTATAAAATGTCATAAATTTTATAAAATCTATTAAAATTTCATGAAATCCTTTACAATTTCACAAAATCTTTTACAAATAATAAAAATCTCTTTAAAGTCCTTTAAATTTCGTAAAATTACTTGATATTCTTTAAAATTCCACAAACTATCGTTGTATCCCTTAAAATTGCTTAAAATTACTGAAAATATCATGAAATCTCATTAAAATTATTTAAATTCCTGGAAATCAATTAAAAGTTCCTAAAATCCCTTGAGTCCCTTCAAATTTTATTAATATATCATGAAAACCCTTAAATCTTCTTTAAATGTTTTAAAATTCCTCAAAATCATTTCAAATACTTGAAATTCCTCAAAAAACTTCAAAATAAATAAATCTCACAAAATCCTTCAAAGATCAAAAATAATTTTTGAAATTTTTTATTAGTTCTACGAGAAATATTTATATTCCTTAAAATCATTTTAAAAATGTCAGAAGTTCTTTTAAAATTCTTGAAAACCTCTTAAAATTCTAAAAAATTCTACAAAATATTTTATAAATCATAAAAATCTTGTGAGATTCTTTAAATTTTAAATCAAATCCCTTAAAATCACTTTTAAAATATGAAAATTTCTTAAAATTCTTACAAGTTAATTAAATTCTTTTATAATTTCAGGAAAAACTTTTAAATCCCTTAAAATACGTAAAAAACTTTTATAGTTTTTGAAAACTTTTTAAAATTCCACAAAAGCTTTAGAAAATCGTAAAAATCTCGTGAAATCCTTTAAAATTTCTCAAGGAACTTTCGAATTCCTTAAAATTCTTTGAATTTTCTAAACTTCCTTAAAAATCTCCATAATTTCCATGAATTTCCTTGAAATAATAATAATGATGAATAATAATTAATCTTATAAAATTCCGGAAAATCTCATGTTCTTTTTTTAAATTTGTTAAAAATTTTGTAAAAAGCCCAACAATCTCTAAAAATTCCTTACTTTAAAATCATAAAAAATCTTGTGAAAATTATTTAAAATTTCAATCAAATCCCTTAAAATCACTTTAAAAAAATCAAAATTTCTTCAAATTCTTACAAGCCTCTTAAAATCATTTAAAATTCCACTAAATATTTTAAATATTATACAAATCTCTTTTAATCTCTTTAAATTCCTTGAAAACTCTTAAAATTTTTTTAAATTATTTCAAATCTCTTGAAATCGTTATAAGTCTAAAGAATTTCAAACAATGCCTGGAAATTCTATATAATCCTTTGAAATCCTTTGAAAGTTTCTGAAATCCTTAAAAATTGAGCAATTAAAATAAATAAAAATAATAATTAAATAAACAAAAAATTAATAACAATATTTACAGAAGCATGTCATTCATTTTTTTATTCGATATTATGTATAGAAATATTTCAAAATATTTCCATTAACGAGTCACTCTCATAATATATACCCCCCCCCCCCCCC
>UCOH01001163.1:12287-30598 GCA_900474275.1 Synergus japonicus
CCATAATGGATATCGAATGACTGTGCTCTTATAGAAGCTTTCTATGTATAGAATACTTAATAAAATATTCAGATTTGCCATTTATTTTTATTTACTAATGGTCTAGACCCCCTGGAAACTCTTCAATTGGAAATCGATTATTATCCCATCTTACATATAGGAAATTAGAATGTGTACTAGGTACACATTAACATGTGTTTTAATTCTCTTGTTATATAAATAAATTATGAAATAACTAAAGATTTATAAAATTTTATTTTATTTTTTATTTTAATTATTTTATCTTATTTTTTTATTTTATTTATTCTTATTTTATTTTACTTTTTTATTTAATTTAATTTAATTTTAGTTTAATTTAATTTTTTTTTTATTTACTCATGTAAGATAAGCTTGAATAAAATTCCTTTATTTTAAAATAAAAAACCTGTACTTTAACTGTTCTAAACTAACGTTGAAGAATTCAATAACTTCGAGACAATGGCTTTTACTTTTAAAACTCTTCAAACCCAGGAGACTAAAGTTTTGCACCTGAATGCGAAAATTTTAATCGGGAATCTCTATTCATTATTCATTCCACTTTAAACTCATCCGACATAGTTCAGAATATCTCTGACAACCACTTAGGTGTATAAATAGAACCAGATCGTTTCTGAAATTGTTTTAACTTCACACTATATTTATAATAAATTGCCCCATTGACCCTTATTTAAAATGGAATTTCAATAACGATTTCTATTTCTATTTTCAATGAAAATATTGAAAATTGTTATTCCCACATAAAATAATTAATATAATTAATATATTACTATATAATTTATAAATAATGTATAAATATTTTACACATTATTTTATAGGTAAAATTTAATAGGTACTGTAATGATTGCAATTATTTAACAGTTGATAAAGTTTCACTAATATATTTGATATAAAACAATTATCCCGGATATTAATCCATCAAAACTCTTCAACATTCAATTGATTGATGTTGTCAATATCGAAATGCTAATAATACAGAATATCTCTCATATAAACAATTCATCGCTGAAATTAATCCGTCATAATCGTGAAAGCTCGATTAATTAATCGTTGATTGATTAGATTCTGCATATAATTCATCTTTAATTACAATTTAAGTTTATTGGTATCAAATCCTCGTTGTTATTAAATGCTATCATAAATACTTAAAGTCAGAAAGTTGGAAATCGAGAGAAATTGGAAAAAATAAATTTAAAATGATTCAGGGGCCTTTTACTCAATAATATTAATTATATACAGGTACTAAATATTATTAAATATAACATTGCAATAAAAAATGCTTAAGGGCCATTTTAGACCACTAAATATAATGAAATAATAAATTTTCGTATTCTAAGCCTAAAACAGTTTATTATAAGAAAATTAATCAAATAAAACGTTGCGATTTTAAATAAAGTAGAAATGGAATAAAAAAAGAATTCATTAAAATGAGAATTTTTTGTTAATTGCTCTAATCATAAAATCGCTAATGAATGATTGAGGTACAGAGAATATTGTTGAGGTACTTTTATAATAGCACTCGACTTTTTAATCTGTTATCTATGACCTCCGACATTAAACGATACACGTCCAGAGGCACGTGACATTTCCTGCAATTCTCTCAGACAATTAAAGTCTGATTTGCACCATAGAGTACCTTTCTTCATTTTCTTTTTAATTACAATATTTTTTTTTTCTTTTTCATTTTTCCGAGAATATTTTTGCAGCAAATAAATTTCAGACTCTGCTCTTTTGATGAAGATTGATATCAGAGTTTAAATATAATTTTGCTCGCTTCAACTGGCAATACATTTTGTATCGAAACCCAAATTATCTAGAGCCTGAGGCGCATTGAAAATTTTATTGCTTGCATGTCAGTAGTTTTAACAAATCAAAATAAATTTTAAAAAGTATCTTCTTTTTTTGTTTTATATTGTAATTAGTAATTTCCTATATTTGACGTAAATGAATTTTATTTTCAATATATTATTTATTATATGAATTGTATTCGTATATTTACAGATCAATTACCATCAGAATTATGAGATTTTATGGGATTATAAAGTAATATTAAGGGATGTGATTACATATATATTTTGTGAAATTTTAAGTAATTTGACAAACATTAAGGGATTTAATGAGATTTTATAGGATCTCAAGTAATTTTAAAGATGTTAACATTATACCATATTTTGTGAAATTTTCAGGAAAAGCAAGGAATTTAAAGTTTTTATATTTAAAAAATTAAAATTTCCGACGTATTTTGCCTATTTCAGAAATCTCTGAATCTGTGAACAACTTATTTCATTGGATTTTCATGAATTTCATAAGCTTTCATATTTTAAGTAAATTTATGGTATTTGATGATATTTTTGGGGATTCTAAGCAATTTTAAGAGATTTTAAAGTATTTTATGATAATAAAAAATTTTTGGGGCTTTTATTTTCAAAAATTTTAAGAAATTTGTTGAGATTCATTGAATTTTCAAGTATTTTTAAGTATTTAACGAGATTTTATGGCATTTTAAGTAATTTTAAGGAATCTCAAGTGATTTTACGAAACTTAAAGGAATTTCATAAGATTTTATAGAATTTTAAATAATTTTAAGGGATTCAAGGGATTTTACGAAATTGCAGTTGATTTTCAGAAATTTTAAAGAGTTTTAATGAGATTTTTAAAATTCTTTTTTAGTCTTTTAAAATCTCTTAAAATGTCCAAAAATTCCAGAAATTGATTAGAAAATTTCAAAACCATAAAAGTTTCTTAAAATTATATTTCAAATTTCATGAAATTTTCTAAAATCACTTGAAATATCTTAAAATTCCTTACAATTCTTAGACAATCCTATATAATTTTTTGAAATTCGTTCAAACTAATTAAAATTTCTATAAATTCCATTAATTTTCTTCAAATAATAATAATGAATAATATATAATCTTTTAAAATTTCGAAAAATCCTATGTTCTTTTTTATATCTGTTAAAAGTTCTGTAAAAAGCCAAAAAATCTCTAGAAATTTTTTGAAATTCCTTGAAATCTCTTAAAATCCCTTAAAATAGTAAAGATTTCTTAAAATTCATGAAAGTCTCTTGAAATTCCTTAAACTTCTACAAAATTTAAAAGACTTTTAAGAGATTTGAGGGATTTTACGGAATTTTAAATGCTTGTAAAATAATTTACAATATATTATGAGATATTAAGTTATTTTTTAAGGATTTTCAAGGGGTTGTACGAAATTCTATTGGATTGTCACGAATTTTAATGAATTTCATGAGATCTTAAGGATTTTAAATAATTTAAAAAATATTGAAGAATATTAAAGGGATATTAAAGAATTTTACGAAAATTATGGAGATTTTTGAAATTAGTCAAGGGATTACAAGTTTCTATATTTCAAAAATGATCAATTTCTCAATTATTTTGTATACAAGCAAAAGGTGTGAAAAAACGAAAAATTAATCATAATTGATCATAATTGTCAGTATTATTAATAATAAAGTATTCTAAAAATAACTGAGAGTAACTTTGAAATCTTTTCTCACCTACAAAATATTCGATCATGGAAGTTTCGAATTTTATAAAAGTTGAAAGCTGTTAGGAAAGTTTTATTGAATTCTAGAAAGTTGAAAGACGTAGAGAGATCCACTTCTGTAGATTGTGCGAATTCTTGCCAAAAGTTAGGATGAGTAATAATGATGAACTTCTTAGAAATGGAGGCGAGTACCAAAGACAAATGTTTACATCTGCTGTAAAATGTTATCGCTCTTCAAAGTAAATTTTAAGAACGAAATTGCTTTTCTCCTTGATTAAAATTGGCGGCTACGTTTTAATCAATATCGGAGAATATCTATGGATTCTGAAATTCGGATAGAAAAAGCGAATTGCTTCATTCCAAGTCATTAAGCTAATTCGAGTTTATTCAGTTCGATAAAAATTCGTGAATAAATTCCCCGAAGTCGGTGACTAAGCAGGAATAAAAGTTAATTTTTTTTAGATAGCTGATGATAAATAATTTATATATATTAATTAATATACATAAGATGTAATGCATGATGTGCAATATTTCCAAATTCTAATTTTATGCTAATTAGAAAATTTGTCATAGACATTCTGTATCTCCTAATATATTTAAATTCATTTAAACATTCTGATGAAATATGCATTGTGATGAAGGGTAGTAAATATTAAAGATTTTATCTTGTATGTGGCTTTTATCTATTCGAGAGAAAAATACAACTAGAATTTATGTTGGGCACTGGAATTTTTTTATGTGTACTATAGGAAAATGAATTAAGGGTGGTCAAGAGCTAACAGGTTGAATTGTCATTTACAAATTTTTATAACGCGTGAAAACGTACTGTTTGAATAAGTGTCTTTTTTTTTTTTTTTTTTTTTTTTTTTAATAATAAACTATAGTTTGTTTTATAAGTTTATTTTTATAATTTAATTTTTTAACGGTTATTTGCATATCGACGTTCTAATTAGCAAATTGTCTAACTCCACCTTTTTTCGAAAATCGTTTTTTTTTTGTATTTTCTGTTGAGAAATAACATTCTCTATATGCTCTGAACTTGGTACGCGCGTAATTCAAATTTTCCAGTTCGAAAAGTTGTTTTGAAAATTGTCTAACTGTGGCGCTCCAATGTATTAATGAAATGTTTTTTGGCTCTCCTGAAAAATTTTAAAAAATAGAGTTAGCCAATTTGCTAATTAGAACGTCGATATACTATTATAATTAAAATACCTGCAATCTTTTGAAATTTTTTTCAACAAATCGATCGAATTGCTTTGAAATTTTGTATAAATTCCTTAGAATTTCTTGCAATATTTTTTTATTTATTTTTTTTTTTTTTGTAATTTCATTAAATTTCAAGCGATTTTATAAGATTTCAAATTTAAAGTAATTTTAATTAATTAAAAGCTATTTTAATAGATTTCAAAATATTGTAAAGAATTTTTACAGAATTTCAAAGGAATTTTAGGGGAGTTTGAAAATTTAAAAGTAATTTAAATATTTTTCATATTAAAGAATTTAAAGGGACTTTCAACAGATTTCAAGTGATTTTATTAATTTAAATTAAAATTTTGAAATTTTAATTAATTTAAATCGATTTCAATAGGATTCAAGTGATATTAGAGAATTTGTAAACAATTTTTAAAAATTCAAATGAGTTTTAAGATTTTCAATGTAAACAAAAAATTTTTAAATTATTTTAAAGGAAATTTGAATAAAAGCAAAAAAAAAATTTTTTTTTTAAACTGGTAAAACTTAAAGAAGTAATATAATTTCAATAATAATAGTATTGAAATTTTTCAAAAATTTCGTATAATATCACTTTAAATCTTTTGAAATTTAGAATTACTTCACAACATTTAAAATTCGTAACAACAACTTTTGAAGAGATCTCTTAAAATTTATTGCAATTTCTCTTAAAATTCATTAGAATCTCATGAAATTCCTAGAAAAATCATAAAATTCGACGAAATCTCTTCAAATTTGTTAATATCACATAAGAACTCTTTTTACACTAATTGTTTTAAAATTTCTCAAAATTCTTTGAAATACTTTAAATTCCAAGAAAAACTTCAAAATCTTTAAAAATTCCTAAAAATCTCTTGAAATTTCCTATAATTTTTTAAAAATTATTGAAAACTTATTGAAATGTCTTATTAAAATTTGCTGAAATCTTCTGAAACTTCTAAAAATATCTTTAAATATCTTAAAATTCCATGAAATCATTTATAATTATTTTACAAAATCGTTTACAAATCATAAAAATCTCGTGAAATGCTTTAAAATTCCCTAAAGTTCATTGAAAAGCTCTAAAAAACTCTTGAAATTTAAAAAAATTCAATGACTGTTAATATTCCTTAAAATCATTTTTAAAATGTCTAAATTACTTCTAATTTTTACAAGCTTCTTAAAATCGTTTAGAATTCCACGAAAAACTTGAAAATCCCTTAAAATACGTAAAAAAAACTTTTATAATTTTTGAAAACTGTTGAAAATTCCCCAAAAATTGCACAAAGTCCTTTGGAAAATCATAAGAATCTTGTAAAATCCTTTACAATTTCTCAAAGAACTTAAAAATTCTTTTAAATTCTTTAAATTCCCTAAACTTCCTTTAAAATCTCTTAAAATTTCATGATGACCTTTTAAAATTGAACTAAATCTTTTAAATATTATACAAATCTCTTTTACACTTAAAATTCCTAAAAACCTCTCAAAATCCTTTAAAATTATTAAAAATGTATTGATATCAGTTTGAAAAGATTGACTTTTCTTATTATTGCAATTATCCAAAAAGGTGGTTTCTTCAAAACGGAAATGGCCCGGAAGTATCCAATAATTTCACTTATAAAAAAATTCTATTTTAGCATCGAGGACAAACTTGAATAATTTGATACTTGATAGTTTCAAAATGATTTGAATAATACTTGTAACTAATCGCAGAAGTTAGTTCGATAAGTAGAAATAAACATTATAAATAATTAATAATGGTCAGTAACTAGGCTTTCCACTCGTCTCGAAGAAACCTTGGGGCTATTTGTGCTGCGGACATCGTAGAGTTTAACCTTTATATGAATAGATACAAGAACCGTTATATGTATATTCCGTGATGCCATAAGAAAGAATACATTATTAGTATCCTTTTCCCTGTCTGTACCATTAAATATCAAACACAATATGCGGGGAAAAGTTGAAAAGGGGTGGTTCTCTCTGACGTCCTTATCGCGGCCGTATAAAAATAGGCAAACACTTCAAAAAGAAACTACAAGTATTCCGATCGTCAAGGATCAATGTGAAGGGTCTTTAATTCTTTTTATAAACGTCTGCTTCTATAAAAGTATGAACCCTTACCATCAGATAAGACACTAATACTAAAAGCTTAACAGTCCCGATTGTAGACAACATAATAAAGGAAGAGCTGTACGATTGGCCTAATAACTCCTAATTTTATTTTATCAAGGGCAAGTGGTAATTACCATAAGAGCAAATTTAGCATCGCCAACTCTACACTCGCAAAAATAATTATTTTCTTTTCTTATTCTTTTAAATTCTACGAGAATATTTATAATTCTTTAAAATCTCTTAAAATTCTTACAAGTTTCTTAAATTCCTTTATAATTCCAGGAAAAACTTTTAAATCCCTTGAAATACGTAAAGAAACTTTTATAATTTTTTACAATTCTTAACGGATCCTATATAATTTTTTGAAATTCGTTAAAACTAAATTAAATTTCTATAAGTTCCATGAATTTTGTTGAAATAATAATAATAATAATAATAATAATAATAATAATAATAATCTTTTAAATTCCGGAAAATCCCATGTTCTTTTTTTAAATCTATTAAAAATTCTGTAAAAAGCCCAAAAATCTCTTGCAATTTTTTCAAATTCCTTGAAATCTCTTAAAGCTCATTACAATTTTTAAAGGTTCCCATATAATTTTTTAAAAATTTCTTAAAATGAATTAAAACTTCTATAAATTTCTTGAAATCCTTTCAAGACCATAAAAGTTTCTTTAAATCCCTTGAATTCTCTTAAAATTCCGGAAAATCTCATGTTCTTTTTTTAAATCTGTTAAAAATTCTTTAAAAATGCAAAAAAATTTTTTAAATCCTTTGCAATCTCTTAAAATCTCTTAAAACGTACAAAAATCTCACAAACACTTGAAATCTTTTCAAAACCATAAAAGTTTCTTAAAATTATATTTAAAATTTTATGAAAGTCTCTAAAACCCCTTGAAATTTCTTAAAATTCCTGACAGGTATTTTAAGGGATTTTACGACATTTTATTGAAAATTTGTGATTTTGAAGAGTTTTAAGGGATTCCACGGATTTTTCGAAATATCAGTCGATTTTAAAGACTTTTAAGAGATTTTTGAGTGATTCAAGAGATTTTACGAACTTTCAGTCGATTTTAAAGAATTTTAGCAGATCCAATCAGATTTCATAGAACTTTTTGTAATTTTAAGGAATATTAAGGAATGTCAATTGATTTTACGAAATTTAAGGGAATTTCATCAGATTTTTAATAATAAAGAATAATAAATGAGAAATTAATCGCGCGGATCATAATTGCTATAGTAAGAAATATAAAATTAAATAAATTAAAATATAAATAAAAGAAATAAAGAAATAAACAAATAAATTAATTAAATATAAAATAAAAAAAATAAAAATAAAAAATAAAAGAGTGAATTCACAAATAGAAAGATTGTGTTTTGTTATTTGGATTGATTCAGTTCGTGTTATATTTAAATTGAAAATATCTTAGAGACGATTTTTATTCCTTAGAGGGATTGATAATATTACGATGATTATTGTATAATCAGAATAAGTATAAGAATAAGTCTTGGGAGTTGTATCAGCATTTCTAATGTCCATCGAGGGGAAAATTTACAACGTGCACTGAATTTAGATTGTAAAATGCAAAGGGGCGAGGAAGTGAGAATTGTCGCTGGAGAAGACGAGTAAGAGGGAAGTCGCAATCACCGGAGAATACAGGCATCAGAGGAATATCAAGCAGCCTATCGGAAACAGAAGAGAGAGAGAGAGAGAGAGAGCTTAGTAAGCTTCAGCTCGTTTCCGACTTATGCTCGCTTCGTGAGCTCCTCAGGAGGAAAAGGTAAACTATACCTTCACTACTATATAATTTACACCTACTCTTTTCACGGACCAGTGATCTTACATGCATAATTGCATAGAGTTAACTCCAATTTCAACCGTTTTATAATTCCACTCGGCTAATCTCTGGAACATTCAATTCTTTCTTTCGGAAATAATAACTCCGAAAATATTTAATAAGTAGCAGTATTATACGTTCAATTTGAAATTCTACAATTTTAGGCCCTTCAAATAAAGATTGTTTTAATTATAAAGAGTTTTAAGAGTTTATAACGAGATTTCATGGGATTTAAAGGGGTTTTACGAAATTTATATAGATTTTAGAGTTATTAAGGTATTTTTAAGGCATTTTAAGAAATTTAATGGAATTTTTTTTTGGTGAGCACAATATTCAATTTTTTTTATTTTCCTGACAATTTTTATCTACAGATTTCAATGTATTGTAGGAAATTTCAAATTTCCTTATTGATTTTTAAAGTTTTTCACGAGATTTTTGATTCGTAAAAAAGTTTGTGAAATTTTAAAGGATTTCATGGAACTTTAATAGATTTTAAAGAATTTGTGACATTTTATAGGATTTTAAATATTATAGTGAAATTTTAAGGAATTTAAAGATATTTCTAGGAATTTTAAAAGTTAAAAAGTTTTCAGCGAATTTTAAGGGATTTCAATAATTTTCCAATAATTTTAAGAGATTTTGACGTATTTTAAGATATTTCTAGGAATTTCAAGAAATTTCAAAGAATTTTAAGAGTCATAAATTCTTTAAAATCTATTAAAATTCCATGAAATCCTTTACAATTTCATCATCTCTTTTACGAATCATAAAAATACTTTAAAATTCAATAAGCAACTTTGAAATTCCCTAAAATACATTAAAATCCTATGAAATTTCAGTATGAAATTCCTTCAAGTTTCGTAAAATCACTTGATATTCGTAGAAATTATTTAAAGTTACATTTGAAAAAAACCATGGTCTCATTAAGTATCTTAATTTTACTCAAAATTCCATGAAATATCGTCAAGTATTTCAAAATTCTTGTAATTTCAATACATTGTTGTTGCAAATTTGATTGGAATTTGAATGACTTGAAGTTGTAAGAAAGAAAACAAAATGTTAGTTTACTAGTGAAATAATAAAATAATAATTAAAAGAATTCCAGAAATATCCTATATAATATAATTTTAATCCTTATCTCTGATTTGTATTTGATATTCACAGTTTAATCAAATTATTTACTCTGTCAGTCACTGGCGAGAAAAAAAAGTTAATTTTGTTTTAAACGCTTTACATAGTTCGTAATAAGGACTGAAAAAAAACTTGGTCTTTTAGGGGTCGAAGCTTGACTCTGACTTCTTGTCACGGTTTTTTTAAGAGCCTCCCTCAACCAATTTAAAAGCATTAAGAATACAGTTTTATTCCGCTTTTTAGGTATTCTTCAATCCCGTTATCTCCTTTTTCTCCCAACCAAATTTTCATAATTTATGTTTCTGCTCTCCATATAATTTAAAATAAATTTGCAGCAAATCTTCCATTCCAATTATATATGTATAATACTTAAAGGACAAATTATTTGAAAAAAAAAAAATAAATAAAATAAAATAAAATAAAATAAAAAAAAAACAAAACATTATAAATAATAAGTGAGAAGCGTGGTATTTTTTGTGAGTCTGAGATAAAGTCTCCCATTTTTGCCTTGTTATTTTAACCTTTGGTTCGTTTATTTCTTGGGGTAGTAAAGTAAACAATTAAGATTATCTGCTTGCAATATTCGAAGTGTTGAAAATTTCCCCTGGAATGCCCTTGGGCGAATATAAATATTTTTAGATCCAGCCCGCCTTTCCTGAGATTAAACATTTTCTGTATCAGAATATAAGGCGTTACAGGTGAAACAAATTTACTTTCTAAAACTGTTTTTAGAATATAATACTCAGTAAATGTTACCCAGGAAAAAGTTTCGTTCTTTGTGCAATTATTTAAATTCTAAACTGTATTTAAAAATTTTTTTAAAGAATTCTAAGAGATTATATTTTTAAAAAAGTTCATAACAGTTACCAAATGGTTTTTAAGACATTTTTATCGATTTCACTAGATTTTCAGATTTCAAAGAAATTTCAAAAGATTCCAAGGTATTTTGTGAGATTTTAAATAATTTTAAGAATTTCTAAGAATTTTAACAGATTTTATCGAATTTTCAAAGATTTCAAAGTCTTTTGTACAATTTTAAGACATCAGCAATCAAAAATTTGTTGACCAAGTTCAAAAAGAATTTCAGGATTTCTAAAAATTTTCGGAATTTTCAGGATATTTTATGGAATTTTAAAGGAATTTGTGCAATTTGAAGAGATTCCAAACAGTTTTTCAAAATTCAAGAGATTTTTATGATTTTTATCAAAATCTTATGAAATTTTAAGTGATTTCATGGAATATTTATTTTAAGAAATGTTAAGAGATTCTTCAGATTAAAAAAAAATTGTTTAATTATTTGGAGAATTTCTAAGAATTATAGATATTTTCATAAATTTTAACGAATTTCAAGAGGTTTAAAAGAATTTTGAAGGGTGTCAAAGTTTTTTTTTTGTAAAATTTCAAAAGACTCTTGAAATTCTTTCGTGGTAAGAAAAAAAAAAATATATGAAATGCTTTCCAACAGAAATCGTCATGTTAAATTATTCAATATATCTACTTCTTCCAAATGAGATTTAACAATTGAAAGAAACTTGAGAAAAATCCAAGCAATGTCAAAAGCCGAGTGAAAAACTTTGAGTGGAAAAGCGAGGAAAAGATTGTGGCACGTAGTTCATAAAGCTTCAGCACTACCCATACCGGTATAGAAAATATCTGGACATGTACCAAGAATAGAAGCTAGGAAAATGATTTATCAGAGTTGTTGAGGGATTTTGAAAAACGGTTAGAGTGAAAACTTATAAAGACACATGAAATAGAACTTTCCTGGTTTGAAAAACCGGAAATAGAATAAAAATAAGATATAAAAATAACTCTTCAAGGTGGCCACAAGATTCAATTTTTCAATTTTCCTGACAATTGACTGACTTTTCCCTATTTTTCAGACAAATTTCCCTGGAAAAAATAAAAAATAATAAATAATAATTATAATACGTATAAATTTTCAAGAAAAATACTATTGAAATTTTTCAAAGATTTTGTGTAATATCATTTTAAATCTCTTGAAATTAAAAATCACTTCACAACATTTCATCATATTTTGTAAAAATCTCTCGAATTTACAACACTTTTGAAAAGCTCTCTCAAAATTCATTGCTTGAAATTCCAAGAAACATCTTAAAATTCCACGAAATCCCTTCAAATTTTTTAATATTTCATGAAAACTTTTAAAGCTTCACTAATTGTTTTAAAATTCCTATAAAAATCTCTTAAAATATCCTGTAATTCTTTTAAATTCCATAAAACATTTTTAAATTCAACGAGGAATTTTGAAATCTCTTAAAATGCACAAAAATTTTTTTAATTAGATAATTAGATACACGTAGCTAGAGACGATGCTGTGCACGGTTGGCGTACGAGAGAAGAACGAATAGTAGTGTAATAGTCCCTAGTATACATTTGGCAACATACACATACTATCGAGTATGTATCAACCCTCGAATTGTTCTCTATCAGATAGTTCGTTCTTCTCTCGTACGCTAACCGTGCACAGCATCGTCTCTAGCTACGTGTATCTAATTACCTAAATATTATAAAATTATTCTATATTGTGATCGTGTCTTATATGTAGTGTTTCTCTTCAACCCCAACCACGCATTACTATCACACTATTGAAATCCCTTAAAATTTGCTGAAATCTTTTGAAACTTCTAAAAACATCTTTAAATATCTTAAAATTCCCTAAAGTTCATTGAAAAGCTCTAAAAAATACTCTTGAAATAAAAAAAATCTCACAAAATCCTTTAAAAATCAAAAATGATTTCAAATTTTTTTAAATTCTATGACTATTAAAATTCCTTAATTATTTCCTTAATCATTTTTAAAATGTCAAAATTACTTATAATGGTTACAAACTTCTTAAAATTCTTTATAATTCCAGGAAAAACTTTTAAATCCCTTAAAATACGTAAAGATTTCTTAAAATTCTTGAAAGCCTCTTGAAATTCCTTAAACTTCCTTAACATTCTCGCAACTCACCACACAGTACCATTCTTGGTTTCAATGTATAAGATCTGGATTTAAGCTTACCTGAAACATAAATAAATAACATTTGGTTAGTTTTATAAACAAATTACGTAAAATTACTCAAAATGCCATGAAGACTCATTAAAAGTTAACATTTTTGTAAATAAACTGAAATTTCGTAAAATCTCTTCAAAATCCTTAAAATTACTTAATATCTCAAAAAATATCTTAAAACCATTGTCTCATTAAGTATGTATCATAAAATTACTCAAAATTCCATGAAATATCATGAAATACTTGAAGATTCTTGTAATTTCAATAAAATGTCACCAAATCCCTTACAATTACTTATAAGCCCCCAAAATATCATCAATTCTCATAAAGTTACTTAAAATCCCATGAAATTCCGAAAAATTAAAATTAAAATTTCCAGAAATATTAATGGATTTTACAAGACTTTCTTAAAATTCTTGAAAGCCTCTTGAAATTACTTTAATTTCTACAAAATCTGTTAAATCCCTTAAAATACATAATAAACTTTTATAATTTCAAAACCTTAAAAGTTTCTTAAAATTATATTTAAAATTTCATGAAATTTTCTAAAATCACTTGAAATATCTTAAAATTCCTTACAATTCTTAGACAATCCTATATAAGTTTTTGAAATTCGTTCAAACTAATTCAAATTTCTATAAATTCCATTAATTTTCTTCAAATAATAATAATGAATAATAATTAATGTTCTTAATCCTATGTTCTTTTTTAAATCTGTTAAAAATTCTGTAAAAAGCCAAAAAATTTCTTGAAATTTTTTGATATTCCTTAAACTCCTACAAATTTTTTTATAAATCATAAACATCTTGTTAAATCCTTTTTAATTCCACGATGAGAATATTTATAATTCCTTAAAATCTCTTAAAATTCTTACAAATTCCTTAAATTCCTTTATAATTCCAGGAAAAACTTTTCAAAATTCCCTAAAATCTTTCCAAAATCCAAAAAAAAATCCTGACATCCTTGAAAATTTCCAAGGAACTTGAAAATTCTCTAAAAGTCAATTATTCAAATAAGAAATAATCAAAATTACTCCTAATTACGACTCGCCCTAACTAAGTCGGCAAACAAAATGAACGAATTACTGTTGCATGAATTAGGAATCTGTATAATGATCCAGCAGATAATTTTCGGAACAAATTGCTCTTTGTCAAAGGTCAAAGTTGAAATTACAGTGTAAAATATGATATCGCGTGCAGCTTTATTCAAAGGATGTACAATTCGGAAAATTATGGCAACAATTTGCTTAACATTATGCTCGGATATTGACGTCACATGTCGATGGGGAAGTGATAGGAAAATCAGTGATGCTTGTGAATTATATATATATATATGTGTGTGTGTGTGTGTGTGTGTGTGAGTAATGCGCAAACACCTGGATTTCTCATTCGACTGATTTCAAACACAGACGTGTGTCAAATTTTCAATTCAATCATTTTGAAATCCAATCATTTTGAAATTCAATCATTATCCACACATTCCTGAATATATGTCCGATTTAAAGTGGAAAATGTTACAATTAAATTGTTCCATTTAAAATTTAAACCAGCAAACGGTCAAAACCATTGGTTTATCGATTCTATATTTTTAGGAGAAATTTTGCATCTCGAGAATGAATGTTCACAAATAAAATTGGTACTTTTCATTGAGTCGACAAATATTGTCACCTAACATGCAACGATACAAATAGTAAAAATTGCAATAATGCCTTTTTATTCAACTATGTGATGGCGCATATTTTCACAGGATGAAACAACACTATTTGAGCTTCTGTACCAAATGGCAAACGAGTAATATATAGTGTGACCTATGACCTATAATATTTTACGCGTTCAAACCAAAGTAGAATAAATATGTACTCCGCAGCATGAGCAGCAGAGTAAATATGGGAAATATGCACAATTGCACAACTGAACTCAATCTGATACAGAGGGAAATAAATTTCTACTAATTATTCATTTGCAAGCCTTCAGGGTGGCCACAAGATTCAATTTTTTCAGTTATTCCGGATTCCTAATTATAAAAATTAAAGCTATAGGGAAAAGAAAGAATGTTAGCATTCTGTTTAGGCTTATACCGGACATGCCCATCTCCACAGTGGGCGTCCCCATCATAATCGTCCCAGTACACTGGATACGTAGCACATTCATTATACATTTGTACAGTTTTCTTTTTTAAATTTCTAATTATTCCTAAAAATTTTCTTGTGACATTATAGTAATATTATCGTGACTTTGTTTTTTACTTAAAAATTAAAATAGTAAACGCACGCCTATTCACTGCGTCTAAAACAAATGTGATTTTAACAACAAACAGCAATATTCATATTAAATTGCATAGAAATTAGGATTAGTTGACAAATTAAAAAAAACAAACTATTTTGTATCTTCATGCATTCAATAAATAATACACATTGTTTTCCATGCGTAATAAGTAATTAACAGCAAAATTAATTGTCATTTAAAATGAATAAACATAATAAATTTTTGTTGAATGAATGTTTAAAAAAAATTTCAAAAGAGATAGTAAATCATTGTGTATCCTCGTGTTTTTAATTAATAATTGTTTTTTAAGACATTTTTTCACAACCCAAAATGGAGACCCCACTCTTGAAAATCCAAAAAATTCTACAAAAACTTGTGAAATCCATTAAAATTTAAATTATATCTCTTAAAATGACTTTTAAAAAATTTTAATTCCTTAAAATTCTTACAACTCTTTTAGAATTCTTAAAAATTCCACAAAATCTTTTAAAAATCTCTTGAAATATTTTAAAACTCCACAAAGAACTCTAATGTCTCTTAAAATGCGTCAAAATCTCTTAAAATTATTGGAAACTTATTGAAATTTATTAAAATTCCATGAAATCCTTTAAAAATCAGAAATAATTTTTGAAATTTTTTCTTAATTCCACGAGGAAAATTTTAATTCCTTAAAAGCATTTTAAAATTTAGAAAATTTCTTTAAATTTTTACAAGCTTCTTAAAATTCTTAAATTTTTTCTTAAAATCTTGCTTTCAAAATTTTTTAAATACGAGAGAAGCTTCAAAATCCCTTGTCTATAGATATTTAGGAGCCATCACCACATCACATGTGTAATATGAACTTTGCAAACAATAGGTACTATAATACTATAAACTTTAATTACTTATTCGTAAACGAGATCATCTACAGGAATTATGGTTGGGTTTTCCTATATGAATTTCTGATGTGAATTTAAAGAGCGTCGTTACGAGCAGAAATTTAATACACCTTATAATGGGTTTTAAGCGTTCCGGTTTTCTCATCTGTAGCTACCTTAAGGTATTCCCGGGTTTATAACCAAAAATAAGCTCCTTTATTACTTTGCAATAAAGTCAGCAGTAATAATTCAATGATGATAATACATAAATATTATCCTATCTTAACAAAGAGATATTACCAATATATCGAACATATTGTTGTCGAAAACCTGATTTCATGGAATTTTAAATACTTGTATGATATTGTAGGGCATATTAAATTATTTTAAGGACTTTCAAGGGATTTTACGAGATTTCATTGGATTATCAGTAATTGTCAGTAATTTTAAGGAATTTTACGATATTTTATGGGATGTTAAGTAATTTTTAGGACTTTTAAGGGATTCAAGGAATTTTACGAAATTTATTCGAAATTTATTTGAAATTTAAAGAGATTTAATGAGAGAGATTTTATATAATTTTAAGTAATTTTATAGGTTTTAACGATAAACCATATTTTGTGGAATTTTTAGGACAATCAAGGAATTTCATATTTTATAAATGTTATAGAAATATATTAATTTAAATATTCGCACAATTATGAATGAGAGAGATAGATTTGAAAGAGAGTTGTGAATATTGATTCCTTATGTAACAATCGAGAGATGGCTAATAATATTAGACGTGTGGATTTACTTGAACGGTGAACAGTGCGAAAATTGAGCGTCTTTATGATACGAGCGTTAACTTTAAATTATCCAGTGCGGTTCTGTATTTCTTAATAAACTAAGTTATTAAATATATAGGTTTTAATTGATTTAACTCTAAATGTGTGTTAGAAAATTATTTTCCTAGTTCCGCTCAGAAAAGTGAAAACCTTCACTTTTCATAAAATTTCATATTTTAAGTCATTTTATGATAATAAAAAATTTTTAGAGATTTATTGACAGTTAATGGGCTTTTGAGTAATTTGTAAGTAATCTCAAGTGATTTTACGAAACTTAAACTAACTTCATAAGATTTTATAGAATACTAAGTAATTTTCGGGAATTTTACGATATTTTATGGGATATTAAGTAATTTAAAGGATTTTGAAGGGACTCAAGGGATTTTAAGAAATTTCAGTAGATTTTCAGGAATTTTAAGAGTTTAAATGAGATTTCATAATATTTTCAGTAATTTTACGAAATTTAAAGGACTTTAATCAGATTTTAGAGTACGTTAAAGGGATTTTAAGATTATTGTACACGATATTTTAAGTAATTTAATTAAGACTTTCAAGGGATTCGAGTAATTTTAGAGAATTTTATGGAATTTAAAATAATTGTAAGATATTTTACGATATTTTATAAGATATTGTCAGGAGTTTTAATGGATTTCATGATATTTCAGGGGTTTTAAATAATTTTAAGGGATCTTACGAGATTTTATATAGGATATTAAGGGCAAATACCAAACTATGACAATGTATTTCTTTTCCACCTTCTTATTTTTAAACTAAGTAAAATATCTTATTTGTAAATTCTGGTAAATCATCGCATATGGTCTGCTATAGTGGATACTTGACATAAAAAAATATATTTTTAATGCAAAATATGAGCTCCAAGGTACCAGACAGCAGCCGGCTAATATATTTTCTTTCATCTCTCAAATTTTCAATGAGATATTTTACTTAATTCAAAAATAAGAAGGTGGAAAAGAAATACATACATTGTCCGGTCGGTAATTCGTGACGTCATAGTTTGGTATTTGTCCTTAAGTAATTTCAATAGAATTTTGAATAATAATAATTCAAATTTCTTAAAATTCTTACATGCCTTTTAAAATCCTTTTCAATTCCACGAGAATATTTATAATTCCTTAAAATCTCTTCAAATTCTTAAATTCCTTTATAATTCCAGAAAAAACTTCTAAATCCCTTAAAATACCTATAAAGAAACTTTTATAATTTTTGAAAACATTTCAAAATTCCCTAAAATTTTACAAAATCTTTATAAAAATCTCGTGAAATCCTAGAAAATTGATCAAGGAACTTTAAAATTCCTTAAAATTCTTTGAATTCCTACAAACCTCTTAAAATTCTTTAAAATTATTGAAAATGTCTGGAAATCATTAGAAACCTAGAGAATCTTAGAAAATACCTGGAAATAACTTTTAATCCTTCGAAATCATTAGATAGTTTCTAAAATTTGTTAAATAAATTATAAAAGTATATATATATATATATATATATATA
>UCOH01001196.1:0-11587 GCA_900474275.1 Synergus japonicus
ATATATATATATATATATATTTATATATTATAATAAATTATGTAGACTCTTATCATAAATTTCTCGAAACCTAGAAAAACACTGTTTCTTCATTTTGAGATCCGGGGATAGAATAAAAAAAAAACTTTATCCGTTTTTGCATGATGTATAAAAAATGTGTATGTATACTTTTAGATAGCTTTTTGATAGTTTCCAACATGCGAAAATTATTCGTAGGAATTATCTAAAAGTCCTGCATACAAAATGTATGAATTCACTGTAAAAATAAGGTAAAAAGGAGGTACTTGTAAGTTTTATGTAATAGAGTTTGTTCCCAGCAGTCGAATAAGTAGAACAGGAGGAAGGCTTTAGTCAGACTAAGCGTGTGCCGTTACTACTGAAAATTTTATTCCCTATCTCGAAATATTCCAGTTTCTATCTATTGAACTATTGAGAAGCTAAAAACTAAATATGCATAGCTAGAAGTAAATAGGCAATGAATATTTTACATAAGATAAAAATATAAAGTAAATTCACAAAATAGAGGAAAATTCTCTACTGCATTCATTCATTCATTTTTATTTTCTTATTTTATTCTTATTTTGCTTGTTTTGAATATTAGAATAACGCAATTTTGATTTATTTCGGATTTTTTAGTTGTGAATGAAATTTATTTAAAATTTACACTATATTATTTAAAATTTGCATTATAAATATGAACAGACATTAAGGAATATGCATTATTCATATTGTTCAATGCATCAATGATTGATAATGCTCATAAATTCCCAAGGCTCGACGAATTTTTATAACATATTGTCCTCCGTGAGTCAATTATTTCATATTAATAATAATTGCACTTTAGCATTAAAATTTCAATTAAAAGCAATCAAAGTTAATGAAAATTATGTGTTAAATGAAGTTTGAATTACGATTAAACTGAAATGTAGTATGGTAATCATTATTATCTAGATATTCATTACTAAAGTAGCATGCAATTTAAGAAGAGGTAAATGGCACAGTTCATATTACTTATTTAAAAAAAATAAAACAGTGGTCACTGAAATTTTTAATAATTGTTACCAAACTACTGAAAAAAGTGTCTTTTCACTGATTTCCAGTAGATTTATCATTGATTGAAATCGTGAAAGATTCGAATCTTTTTCCACTGATCACTGAGAATCAGTGGAATTTGACTGTGAATCAGTGAAATTTCCCTGATTTTTAACTGATTCAAGTTTAGAGAGAAGAAAAATTTTTATTGAAATAATGATTAACCTTTTTTAGGTCAATGGAATCTACATTGTATAATTAGCAGAGAAAAACAACAAATGCTTTAAATTTAGATACAACTTTCACAGAATGAATAAAAAGTCTTGCATGCGACTATAAATGCATGGACTCATTCTTTCTTTCTTCTGTGGCATAATGCTCTTTGATAACATGCTTATCATTTCTACTATAGTCGTTTCTGTATATACATGAGTCTAATAAAAAATTCCTACGAGTATGAGAAGAAAAATATGTATTTCTTTTCTCTATTGTTTGGAGAAAAATAACCCGTATAGGTATATATTGTGTCAATAAAACAGATTATGATTACTATTCAAATTATTGTTCAAGTTTAGTGCGTCTCTAGTCTAATTATCTATATCATTATCGTATCTTTAATTCTTTATATTTGTTTAGCTTTGTTTCAGTAATTTAATGATGATATTAAACGCAAATCGCTCGAGTATTTTATATGAAATATTTATGTGCACAATAAGAAGTTCTGAGTTAATATATAATTCCGATGGAAACTTGAAAGAGTAATAAATAATATAGTTTATACAACAGATAAATTTAAAATAACTTCCTTAATTATTCTTAATATTTTTAGCCACGTTATCTCTTGAAAAACTGTTATATAATTGAAGTTGTTTTAAGTTTATTCGTAGACTTTTCCCTGGAGACCATGTGCATGTGATTACACATTCTTTAAAGCTCCCCTCGCAGGTTTTACTTAAACGCGTGCATGAAATAAAAGATTAGTATATATGTCGTTAGTATTTTCTTTTATTCAAAACACTCTTTATTTATTCCAGGTATTCAATTAAGATATAACGACCTAAGGGCATCAAATTTCATTAACATCTACTTTACATTCAGTCTTCGGGAAAGAAAAATTATATCAAAGAAAGAATTCACAGCTGTTGGTATAAATTATAATATCCATCTTCATTAAAGTGCTCAAGTAATTTTTCATGTTCCCATAAAGTTGAAAAAGAATATACTTATTAATTCTTTTCAATACACTCAATTCACACAAAAGTATTAAAAATACGACTAATACAAGTTCTATAGTAATGCTATTGAAATTTTGCAAAAAATTTCGCATATCACTTTCAATTTTTGGAAAATCACTGAAAATTCTTTTAAAATCCTATAAAATTCTATGGAATTTTTTAAAACTATATAAACAAAATTACATTCAATTTTATCAAAAAATTTCAAAATCTTTTAGAATTCCTAAAAATCTCTTAAAATTTAATTCAATCACTAAAAATTACACAAAATCTTTTAAATATCTCTTGAAATAATTTAAAATTCCACGAGAGACTTTAAAATTCCTTAAAATGTGTCAAAATCTCAAAAATATTGAAAAACTATTGAAATCCCTTAAAATTCCATGAAATTCTCTAAAGTTTCACAAAATCTTTTACAAATCATAAAAATCTTGTGAAATGATTTGAAAATAAATAAGGAATTTCAAAATTCTCTAAAATGTATCCAATTAAAAAAAAAAATTTTTTGGTTAAATCTCTTAAAATCCTTCATAATTCCACGGAAAACTTTACAACCACTTAAAATACGCAAATATTATCTTAAAATTTGTATCAACCTTTTTTAAATTAATTAAAAATTCCACAAAGTCTTTTAAAAATCATAAAAATCTCGTGATATCCTTTAGAATAACATGAGAAACATTAAAATCCCTCAAAATCCCTTTAAAAACAATTAAAATTTCTTTCATTTCTTACAAGTTTCCTAAAATCCTTTAAAATACCACAAAATTTTCTAAATATCATAAAAATCTCTTTTAATCTCAGATTAAAAGGATGCCTGTGGGAGTTTTTTATAATTCTTCAGAATCTTGGAAAACTGAAAATTCCTAAAAAATAAAATTTCCAGCATTATAAAATTGCCGACAATTAAAAATTCCCAAAAATATCTCTAAAAATATTGGCAGAATATTTTTAAAATACAGAATAATTAAAAAAAAATTTACAATTCAGTGTAGGGAATTTTTAAATTCGGAAATTTTATTACAGTTGGTGGAATTTTATATTTTTAAGAATTATATATTCAGTGGTCCATAATTCATTCTTTTAATAATTATCTACTTATACTACAATTACTACACAAATAGTGTAGAAATTTCAGATGTAGTAGTAAGTAGTGCCTCCTAAGAATAAATCATTACCCACTATTATTATTCATTATAATTATATGATATATTAATTATATAAAAGCTATTATAATGCGAAAAATGTAAAAGAGCATAAATGTAGAGCTGAAAATCAAAACTTACAATAAGAAAAATTATTTTCATTATAATTAATGATGTTTACGACTAGTATAATAGGGTAAATTCAATGTTTTTTAATTAGCTGTAAGTAGGCTATAATCTTGCAGATCTTTATGTAGTTTTACTATTTTTGTACAATAAATATCCAAGATATGGACATAATACTTTTTGAATGGTATATCCAGAGACAAAAAATGTTTTATCTAACAAATTACTTTTTAATTTAAAAAATAATTTGAATGCAATTTATTTCTCCGGTAATAACATGCTTAAATATATGGTAGCAGTTGAAAAAAAGAGACTAAAAAACTAGAAACCAAAGAGAAAGAAACAGTTTTTCAATTTTTTGTGACACATCACACTTTGAAAAAAGCTCGTTTTAAATAAAAACTCTCATTTTAATATAATTCAAAGTAAAAACTTTATATTAAAGAAAACTGTTTCTTTTTACATTCTCATCAGAGAGAATGTATTAGATTTGTGTAAAATTTGACCCCCCCAGTTTTCATCAAATGTCCACGTTTTGGGACCCCCTGAACCCGAAAAATATGTTTTTATGAATGTGTCTGTCTGGCTGTCTGTCTGTAGATTTTAGTTTGTTAGCACGATCACTTTCGAAAGAATTGACCGATTGGATTGTCCTTTGGTATACTCTTTTAGTGTCCTAAAATGAAGGTCATGTTCGTTTGCCAGCCATTTTGGATAAAAATTTAAAAAGTTGGAGTATTTTGAAAATTTTTTAAACCATTTTTTTTTTAATTTTAAAATTATAATGACGGTTGTTCGTAGTACTCAAAAAGACGAACAATTTTTCTTAATGACTTTTTGGGATAAAAAAAAAATTGAAAGACTTATAACATTTTGAAAATCCAAAAAAATGAAATAAAACTTGAATTAGAAGCCAAATAACGCGAGATACAGAGAAAATGATAAGAAACTTAATTATTGGCCTTAAAAAGATTTTTCAAAAAGATTTGAACCATTTTTCAACAGGATGAGTAGTTTTCGTTTTAATCATGAAGAATATTGTTAAACAAAGCCGAGCGCGAAGCGCGAGTGCTCTGATGAGAATGTGCTCCTTAAGGTCGATAGAACCTTAAGTAAATTAGCTTTCGTTTGCATTCCATTCCATTTTGTAGTAATTTAAAAACAAATAGGTGCAAACGTTGTGATGCTCGCAAGCGTCCCGAAGGGCGCAAGCGCGCGAAGCGCGCAACACGGAGCGCGAAGCGCGACGTGTGTACGAGAATGTGCCCGCGTAAGCGGGCAGATTTTTTAAAAATAATTTTGTTCGATTCAAGGAAATTTTATTTGATTCATAAAAAATTATTTTGACTTATTTTAATTTAAAGAACCTATTAAATTCATTAGAGATTTTAATAAACTCCACGGAATTTTGAAATATCTCAAATGATTTTAAAAAATCTACAGAATATTAAAAAAATTTTAAATAATTAAAATCTTGTAAAAACTCTTGAATATCCTTAAATTATTTTGGATTCTTTTGAAAATCGTTTGAAGTCGCTTAAAAAGAAATTTCTTAAAAGATTTCTTTTGAAATCTCTTCGAATTAAATGAAATTTCTTAATATGACTTGGAATTCCTTTGTCACTTTTAAAATCTCTTAAAATCCCAGGCAACTCTAGGTAAATTTCTGATAGTAAATAAATAACATTTAATTAACAAATATTTTTTGGAACTCTTTTATTTTGATATTCTTAGTTTAAAAAATATAAAAAATAAACAAAAAAGAAAACTTGGTCAGACTAGACGTCTGAAACTTCAACCAAATACTTATTCATCACTGAATTCAAAGAGAATTTATTTAAATGAAAGAAATATTTCTTTTCTTTCTATATCAATACATACTATCATTTTCTTTGATTAAAAGAAACTATTTCCTGGGTTCACATTTGGATTATAAACTCAAACATCAATTCCCATTTTCTCTGACATTTCCCCGATTTCCCTGACATGTGACCGTCTTGGAACTCAATTGTTTACATTAAATTGATTCTTCTTCTGCATTGGAAGTCAATGTTAATTCAGTACCCACATTCAACCGTCATTCGCAATTTCCCAATGGGCCAGGGTCAGAAAAGATCAGCGGGTCTTGCTCTTCTATCTAATAAAAAATTCAATGCTACCGATGAAAATATGAGTGGCCAATGCTTCTGAAAAATTAATGCTGCACGCACCTGACTCGATACGAAAAACTCAGTGATATAATCGAATATTATCAGACATAGGGGCGGAAATTACTCGCAAAACTCACCGGTTCTTTTTGAGTTGTGGTGGCCATAAAATCGACTCAAGTCGATGGCCAAAACGGTCCGTGGTAATCCGACGCAGACCATAAGGGCGAGGCCGATCGCCAAGTTGGTGCACAAGGCACGAACCATTCTCGATGGTCCGAATTAGGAAGGATCGATCTTCTTTATTTTGTCCCTCCCTCCCCGCCCTCGCTCTCGCCAGGACGGTTTTACGCACTCCGTTTTTGACCCTCTTTTTTTTTATCCTCAGTCCGGTCTGTGACGACACTTCGCACGCGGACAGCACCCGATGACGACTCCTCGATCCAAAGAGAGAGACGATACGGACGACGTCGCGGCGGCGGTGACGCAAACCGAATTGCCACCCTTAGCCAAGCGCGTGACAGGAGGGCAGAAAGCGCCTGGAAAATCGCGAGAGACTTGTGTATAACGTTCCAGGGTGCGCAATGGGGTGGGAGTCACATAGGAAAAATCGTCGACGAACCGGAAACTCGGTTACAAAGGGAGGAGACCAATCGCAGGAAAATTGTTACTGGAATTTAACCAGGGGCGGATCTTAAGTGTGGGAAGATTTAAGGGATGATGTGGGTGGTTATGGGTTTTATTATCTTAAAAAAGTTATGTTATATCGAATATATCGAACTAAAGACAATTTTTTCTGCTCTTTATAATAATCTTTAAATTATAAATGCAAAGAAAAATTTATTATTATGCGAAATTGTGCGATGAATTGTGCGAATAAATAAATAATTTAAAATAATGAATATTTTATTAATGTCTGGAGCTTATTTTAAACAAAACTTTCTATAGAATATGATATTTTTTTTCTCTTTTTCAAATATTCCAAGGACTTTAAGGTATTTTTGAAAATTTAAACGATTTTAAGAGATTTCAATCGACTTTAGTGAATTTCAAAAATTTTTTAATTAGTTTAAAGAAGTGCAAATGATTTTAAGGAATTAGAGGGGAAGTTTGAAGAGTTTAATACACACTCAGAGAAAAAGTTTGTTTAAATCAAATAAACGTATATTTGCCTCAGAGCCAACTAAAAAATATCTTTGAATCAAATAAATTTTATTTAATTCAAAGATATTTTTTAGTTGGCTCCGAGGCAAATATACGTTTATTTGATTCAAAACAAACTTTTTTTCTGGGTGCAGTTTGAGGATTTTTACAACATTTCAAGCAATGTTTAAGGGATTTTAAAGGAATTATAAAAAATCTTTAAAAAACCTCAAAGAATTTCAAGAGTTTTTACAATTAATAAACATTTGAGGGGATTTTCAAAGAGCACAGAGGATTTTACGATTTTATGGAATTTCAAAGAATCTTTAAAGAATTCCAAAAGGTTTTAGGATTTGCAAGAGATGTTGTAAGATTTTAAGACATTTTTAGTGATTTTAAAGAATGTCAAGCGAGTTATTAAAAAATCATTTAAAATTTCAAGAATTTTATGAATTTTAAGAATTCCTAGTAATTTTAAGTCAAATCCCTAGTAATTCCAAGAAATTACTAGTGTCAATATTTCGACAAATCTCCATGTTTTGTAAAAATATCAATAACTTTTCGAATAAATAAATAATTTTAAATAATGAACATTTCTTTAATTTCTGGAACTTATTTTAAACAAAACTTTCTATAGAATATGATATTTTTTTCTTTGTATTGTGCGGGACTTAAAGTTGTCTGAAAAAGTTGGAAATATTTGAATATTTTCCCTATATACTGAGAAAAATATTTTTATAAAATATAAAAAAACATTAATCGTGATGTTTTTGAAAAATTATATTAAAATCTACATTCATTCGATTTTTATTATTATTTTCGTACTGATCAGGTAAGATTGAACTTTTTACGTACTTCAAATCGAAATTTGAGCCCTTGTACTTAGAATGCGGAGAAATAATTGTAAAATTTTTAAAATAAGTCTATCTATAGAAATCTACTTTTAAAATAAGTACAAAAAATTTTTAAAATATTCATTATTCGTAAGTTATTGATATTTTTACAAAACATTGAGATATGACGTTCTTTGCAATTTTAAACAAAGTAACTTCGTCCTGGGCTCATTTTCATAGCTTTTAATTTAGTTAAAAGAAAAAAACTTCTGTCTGGTAGTGTAATAACTAATCAACCAATAAATTATTATAAAGTGTATTAAGAGTTTTAAATTTTTGTCAATTGAAAACAAAATTTTCATGCAAAAATAGAAATTTTCCAAAATTATGCGAAAATTCAAAAATTATGCGAAGACATTTTTGTCGAAAACCTGATTGATTTAAAAACTGAGCGAATTGTGTCAATGTATCGAATTTGAAAACAATCTTCAAACTATTTTCGTTTTCAAAAAGATTATTAAAACAGAGAATACGAATTTTCGAAATTATAGAAGATTGGTTTGCAAATTGTGCGAATTTTGTGAATATACCAAATTTAAAGGTATTACATAGAATTTTATTAAGTTTATTGTGATTTCCAGAAATTTAAACGAATTTGGTGATATTTTATTGGATTTTCAGGAATTTTAAAGTAACTCATGAGATTTCATGTGATTTTTAATCATTTTAAGGAATATCAAGTGATTCTACGAAGTTTAAAGGAATTTCAAGAGATTCCATGTTATTTTAAATAATTTTAGGATCTTTTAAAGGATTTAAAGGTATTTTACAAAATACAAAAAGAATTGGAAAATTTAACTGGATTTTCAATGATTTTAAAGAATTTAATGGGATATTCAAAAATTTTAAGGGGTATTGGGGGATTGTAAATAATTTAAAGGGATTTCACAATTTTTATTTGATTTTCAGGAATTTTAAAGACTTTTAATAGGATTCAAGGGATTTTGAGTAAATTTTACGAAATTTCATTAGATTTAATGAGATTTAGGATTTTGAATAAAGTTAAGGAATTTACAAGATTTTTACGAAATTTATTGGAATTTTTAGAAACTTTATGGGATTATAGGAGATTTAATGGGGTTTTATTTCATTTTAAGCAAGTAATTTTAGGGACTTTTAAGGAATTCAAGGAATTTTACAAAAGATCATTGAACTTTTAGGAATTTAAAGAGTTTTAATGTAATTTCACAGGATTTTATGTAATTTTAAAAGATTGACAAACACAGGATGAGGCCGAGACATTTTTAAGGGTTTTCTATCCTTATGAGATTTTATGGAATTTTGAATAATGTTAAAGAATTTTAAAATAATTATTAAAAAATAAAAATTATTATTATTAACAAATATTAAAAAATAAAAAAATATTCATTTTTGTGTGAGAATAATAATATCACGTTTTCTTATTGAATATTAAGTAATTTTAAAGACTTTTAATTAATTTTAAGTAATTTGACAATATTTTATGGCAGTTTACGTTTTTTTATGGAATACTAAGTAATTTCAAGGACTTTTAAGGAATTGTAGGAATTTTACAAAAGGTCATTGGATTTTTAGGAATTTTAAGAGTTTTAATGTGATTTCACAGGATTTTACCTAATTATAAAAGATTTAACGATATTTTAACCAATTTTTAAAAATAATTTTAAAGAATATTACGATATTTTGTAGATTTTTACGGAAAATTAAGGAATATCAAGTTATTTGATGAAATTTAAAAGAATTTAAGGGCATGTATTATTTACTCGATCACTACCTTACCGACATTTTTTTCTCTGTAACGCTACGTCTACATTTATAAAGATATCAAATTGAAAATTTATAAAATTAAAGAAAATATGCTAATGTATGTTTGTCTGGTCTTAAATTTTTTTGAAAAAATTTTTTTTTAATGTCAATATTTAGGACCAGAAAAACGTACCTTAAGGCTTTAGCTTCAAATATAGAATTTTTCAGTGTGGCATTTCAATAAATGTAGACGTAGTGTTACAGAGAAAAAAATGTCGGTAAGATAGGGATCGGTTAAGTAATACATGCCCTTAATGAGATTTTATGAAGTTTTATTAGACTAGGAATTATAAATTTGTATATTTCAAAAATTAAAATCTCTGAACTATTTTGCATACTTTTGAAATCCCTTAATTTTTCCAATCCCACATTTTTTTGGGAAAAATTATGTAATTTTACAGAATTTGACTATATATTTTGTGAAATTTTAAGCAATTTGAGTAACTTCTAGACATTTTATGAAATTTTAAAAAATTTAAGGGATTTTAAAGCATTTATGAGATTTCATTGGTCTATATTTAATGGCATTTTAAGAGATTTAAACAGACTTTGTGGAACTTTGAGTAATTTTAAGAAATATGAAGTGAATTTACGAAAATTAAAGGAATTTTACGAAATTTTAAAAGATAATAAAGACACTTTAAGGAATTTTATGAGACTTATGGAGATTCCTAAAATTAGTTAAAGAAATACAAAATTTTATATTTCAAGAATTAAAAATTCTAAATTATTTTTTCTACTAGCAAAAAGGTGAGCAAAAACAAAAAATTAATAGCGTGCAGAGCGCGCGGCTCGTAATTGCTGGTTGACTGAAAAATGGGTGGGTGGGGGGAGGGTTTGTAAGTTCTTCACTCTTTAAGAATTTTTAAAGGAGAATTGGAGCAATGAATTCCTCGATTGGGAATTACAACATTACAATTTATTTTAAAATATTGTTTTCTATTACTTAATAACTTTTAAGAATTTCTATAAAACTGGTTATTAAACTATTTTAAAAAATTGCAAGCGATTTAAACTTATTTAAAAAGATTTAAAGTATTTTAAAGAACTTGAAGAAATTTAAACGATTTTAAGAGATTTCAATCAACTTTAGCGAATTTCAAAAATTTGTATATTATTTTAAAGAAGTTGAAGCGACTTAAAAATAAAAATTAAAGGATTTTCTATAAATTTTACAGGATTTCTAAGATTGCAAGTGATTTTAAGGAATTATGAGGGATTTTTGAAGAGTTTAATACAGTTTGAGGATTTTTAGAAGATTTCAAGAAATTTTTAAGAGATTGTAAAGGAATTGAAAAATTTTTTTTTTAAATTCAAAGAATTTCAAGAGATTTTAGAATTACTAAAGATTTAAGGGGATTTTCAAAGAGCTCAAAGGATTTTAAGATTTTATGGAATTTCAAGGCATTTCAAAGAATTTTTAAAGAATTCCAAAAGGTTTTAGAATTTGCAAGAGATGATGTAAAATTTTAAGCCATTTTTAGTGATTTTAAAGAATGTCAAGCCAGTTATTAAAAAATTATTTAAAATTTCAAGAATTTTATGAATTTTAAGAATTCCTAGTAATCTTAAATCAAATCCCTATAGTAATTTTAAGAAATTCCTAGGGATTTGACGGAATTTTAAAAAGTTTCTCTATTTTTATTATTATTTTAAATATTTATTTTTATTATTTGAAACTAATTCTAGTGCTAAATAAAAATACTTAGATTCATTATTTCAAAAACTGTTTTCAAACCGGAAATCCACTTCCTGCATCAAAAATAAAAAATCCAGGACGATTCCTACATTTCCTTAAATTCCTGCATCACAATAGATGTCCTAATGACAGTTGTCAATATCTAAGTGTCAATTGCAGAATTTTAAGGCTATTTCGATTAAAAATTACCTTTGGGATTTTCTTCGATTTTAATCAAGATTTGAAGATGAAAAGAAGAATGTCAAAAAAAATTCATTGACAGAGACACAGATCCATAAATTGGATCTTTTGCATAGATATAGATAACTTTTTGCAAGAACAGCACGCAAGGCAGTGAAACGGTTTAAAGCTACATATATATATATATATATATATATATATA
>UCOH01001209.1:2027-23100 GCA_900474275.1 Synergus japonicus
CCCCCCCCAACGTTATACATCAACATTACAAAGTATTTTCTAGGATGGTCATGAAATCTGTACTTTTTCCAGTTGGTCAATGATTATGCTAAACAGTACCCACACAAAAATAGTACAAACACAACAACAACTTTGTATTCTCTGTAGAAAAAGACAGTATTCTTTATAAAGAACAGAAGTAAATGATTAAACTGGTATTAAACGCCCAGCCGACAGAATCGACCAATCGAAAGTGCCCCACCCGTGCCAGAGGGATAGGATCCTGCGACTTACTCTGTTTTTATTTATCCCCCTTTTCCCCTCTTTTCCCCTGGCGATATTAGTAGGACGGACAGAATCGATCCTCCCGCGAGAGGTATGTGTATATGGTACGCAAAAGATCGTATGACGTCATGCGTTGGTGGCCATTTTGGCTCAGCTGGTCTCAACAAAAGGTCCTCGATGCCAGGACGCCATATCCTGTACACCGGAACACAATGAACAATGCGTATTCGCACATATGCATATATATATATATATGTACCATTACGTCTGTATTAATGTATTATACACACAAGCTTGCACTCTCTCTGTGCAGAAATTTGGAACCCCTTTGACTAGCATAAAAAGAAGGGGGTTGAGCCTCGGGAAGATCGCGACTGGAAATATTTTGACATCTGGAGGCGTGGTGGTACATCCCTGCTGAAATTTTTCGAATATCATCTTTCCCTCTTTTTCTGAAGACTTAAAGCGATACTTGGTGAAAATGTACCATAATAAAGAGGAGATTATAGGTGTATCGTGTATAGGAGTCCTATTCGAGGACTCCTCGACTCTTCATCACTGTTGAGGCTACATAGGTCGGGGTGAAGAAGAGAGATAGAGATGAGAGAGGTCAAGGATTCTTACATTGTGGGTTTAGGGCTTATTGTGCGAAACCACTATAGGCATTGTCACCTTTTCAGGACTGGAGATTCACACCTCTTCAACCTCGCGATTTTTCACCGGCTGCACCATTCAACTCGCAACCGGGGAAGATTCAACGGTACCCCGTTCGAAAAAGAACCGAACAGAGGATGAACTGACTGGTGAAAAAGAGCGAGTGGCTTCAATCTTCCTGAAGATTCGTTGCAAATCTATCGGATTCATATTTACCTTCTTTATGCTTTCTATTCATATTTACTTTCTTTATGCTTCTGGCTCGATCGCCTTTTGGGGTGAGCAATTTTTATCCGAAGATCAAGGTGTCTTAAAGATGGGAGACAAATTTAGTATTGTTTCATATGAGCACTTTTAGTTGTTATTGGGAGTACAACGATGACATGTATTAGACAGTAAACAGTACAGATTCCACAGGCACAAAGAAGAGAGTTCAGGTATCTAAAGACAATTGCCGATCTTACTGCAATTACAGAACAACCACTAAAGGCTATCAATAACTTCTCCAATGTAATATTCGAATTTCTAAAGTCACAGACATGTTCGCAATACTCCAGCAGGAAACACAATTAATCCAAAAAGGAACACATTCAATGTCCAAAAGAATCGAATTCAAAAAATCCCGAAAAGCGTACCACTCACGCTGAACTTTTAAGCTCTACTGATTAAAGCTTATTATAAGACAATAATCTTTGATTCCGCCATAAAACTATCTCGAAAGATCGACCTATTTATAAACACAAGGCTGACGACTACCTGCTCGAAGAATAGGAGCAAAAAAACTTTGTACCCACTCGAACTCAAAGCAAAATCGATATTTCAGAACAAATCATGTTAACATAAATTATTTAAAGGAACATTTGCAAAATTAGTATTAAGAATATTCCTCCGAACGTAGTAAAATATGGTATAACTAATAATTTGCGATTGGCACAACTACGATTGTGGTTGAAACAACTACAAACATTATGTGACAACAACCAAATATATCTGGCAATTATTATGAAATAGTTGTGGGAAATATTTAATAATAGTTGCATTTGTGGTTGTTGTTACATAATAGTTGTGGTTGTGGATATGATAAATTGTAGTTGTACCATAATTTACCTTGTTGTTTAAGAAGTAATTGATAAAGTCTTAATTATTGCGGTGGAATAAAATTAGTTCTCGAGCTGACACTATTGAAGTGTGAACTCGCTGAAAAAACATGTCGGATGAGCGAAGGGAGGCAAAAAATCCCATAATGCTCTCTACAGTCAATATGCGACGAAAGTCGGTCTTTGAAAACTAAATTTAGTTCGACATGTGTAAACGTAACTGTGTCTGGCGCCAACGAGCAGAATATGTGGTGCCGGTTCAGAAATATTAGGTTACTCCACAAACACCCGACGGTCAACACCTTCCTGAAACGTTACACGTGTTTCCATGTACGTAAAGATCGACCGCAAAGAGAAAGAAACTACTTCAAATTGGTCCTCTGAAAACCGTCAAACACGCTTCTAGAATACTTCACAAAAGTCGCAAAAAATAAAGTACTTCCGAAAACAAATTCTGTGACAGTACAAAGACAGATTAGAAAAAGTTAAAGATTGGTTTTAGGCAATCTAAAGGGGAGATCAGCTTAGATTTCATGGAGCTAAAGTTCTCTTGTGAAATTAATTTAAAAATGATCTCTTTTCTTAGGGCACTTATAATAGCGATTTTTTTAATCTTTATAATGTTGATTAAAATCAAAATTTAATTTTATGTGTGTATCTTTCATTTGAATTAGTTATAAATGTTACTCATTTCAGTTAGTGACCCAATTCTAGCTGTAAATCAGTTATTTTTTTGGCTGATAATTAGTAGAGAATATCTGATTTATAGGTAGAATGGCGTCACTAATTAAAAGTAATAAAAGTTGTAGCTAATTCAAATTTAGAGAGTGGTAAAAAAAGAAAAGCACAAAAGTTGACAAAAGGAAGGTAGTATGAGGTGTTCGTCGCCGATTTTTATGAATTTGAGATATGTTGTGGAGGACGAAAAATTAAATTTTTTTATCTGCAAAAAAGCACTTTAAGGGGATGAAACGACCCCTCAAATATGAAGGTAATAAGTGATTGTTTGATTGGTTCATATGAAGAAAAATATTTTTGATCGAAACCAATTAGAAAATGTTTTCAGAATGAATGATGCAAAATACTATTTCTTCTACTTCATTGAAAAGATCCGCGGGTGTAAATAGCGCACAAAAATAACTAAATTAATTCAAAAATTGTTTGGTTGTGCCAACCAAATCACGGTTCTTTCAACAAACCTTTTGTTGAAACAATAAAATTCATTTAAACCAACAAAATCTTAGTCATCTGTTTTAGTTGAATTAACAAAACTTTGGTTGGTTCAACAAAAATTCAGTTGGCACAACCAACAATTTTTGTTGCTTCTATATCAACAAAATGTTTTGTTGTCCGAACTAAACATTTTTTTCAGTGTAACCTGCTTTATTCTAGCCGGGATGACACGTATTAAATTTTAATGAATACTATAGAATAAAAAAAATCTGCCCGCTTACCTATTTTTATTTAAATTACTACAAAATGGAATGGAATGCAAACAAAAACTAATTTACTTAAGGTTCTATCGACCTTAAGGAGCAACATTCTCATCAGGGTACTCGCGCTCGACTCTCTATTGAAAAATGGCAAAAGGAGACCTTGTAGATCTTGTTAAGGCCAATAATTATGTTTCTTATCATTTTCTCTGTATCTCGCGT
The DNA here is from genome assembly GCA_900474275.1 of Synergus japonicus. Taxonomy (NCBI): domain Eukaryota; kingdom Metazoa; phylum Arthropoda; class Insecta; order Hymenoptera; family Cynipidae; genus Synergus; species Synergus japonicus. The sequence goes on from UCOH01001209.1 coordinate 5,698, forward strand.
TATTTATCTGAAAATTTGAATTTTCGATTTTTTAAGGAAATTCAAAAAGTTATTATACCTATATTTTTCATCTTTAGACTTTTTTTCATATCGTGCGTTGTTTGGCTTCTAATTCAAGTTTTATTTCATTTTTTTGGATTTCCAAAATATTATAAGTCTTTCAATTTTTTTTTATCCAAAAAAGTTATTAAGAAAATTTGTTCGTCTTTTTGAGGACTACGAACATCCATCATTAGAATTTTTAAATTAAAAAAAAAGTGGTTTCAAAAATTTTCAAAATGCTCCAACTTTTTAAATTTTTATCCAAAATGGCTGGCCAACGAACTTGACCTTCATTTTAGGATACTAAAAGAGTATACCAAAGAATAATCCAATCGGTCAATTCATTCGAAAGTTATCGTGCTCACAAACTAAACATCTACAGACAGACAGACACATTCGTAAAAACATGTTTTTCGGGTTCACAGGGTCCCAAAAAGTGGACATTTGATGAAAACTGGGGGGGGGGGGGTCAAATTTTACACAAATCTAATACATTCTTTCTGATGAGAATGTAATATTGTAGGCAACACAATTCAATAAATTAACATATAAATAATATAAAAATGTGGAACTATACTTCACTGATAGTAATAAACGTGTAAAAGTGTCGGCTGTTTTGTACGCGTTACACCTGGTCAATCTGGGAATTTTTTGTTATTATTGTGTCTCTGTGAAGTAACTAGACAAATTTGTAGATAATCCTTATTACACTCGAACGTCCCGAATTTCACCGACAAGTTTCTCCTTAAGCACGTGATAAGTGCGCATGCCATGGCACTCAGCATCTGATTGGTTGCTATTGGCGCGCAGTTTAAAATGTTTTAAATACGCAAGACGCATGCGCAATTGGTATGACATTTGAGAGCAGGAATTTGGTGAAATTCGAGAGGGTTTCCGGTCTGGATTTCGTGAAATTCGGGAGGTTCGAGTGTACATCATTTAGTAATATGAAGAACTTCCTAATTTGGTACTCAAACACCCTGTTATTAATTTAATTAGTCAAATATCTATACTAATTCAGATTTATAGAGAACATTCATCATCTTGACATACATACATATCTCTTAATGTACAATTCGAGACAATCGGATTTCAACTCCATAGTAGTAATAACCCATCTTAAACAATGCAGCAAAGAGCCCCTTTATCCAGTAGTCGAATGCCGGACGGTTTCCAGCAATTTTGACGGTCATCGCGTAAAGTCGATGCTCATTGTGCTGTCCGTTGGGTGAGGATGGGCAAGGGTTGTTCTGGCAGTCAACATGGAAGGGTTGAAGGAGACAAAGACAGGCAGATAGAGAAATAGACAGGGTTAAAGCAAGAGGAAAAGACGAAGAGGGTGGTGTGAGAGGGAGTGGGAGGGTGAAAGTGGGGGGAGTTAATGGGGACGAACTGTAGAAGTGGCTATAGCCTAGAGTCGTGTTAGGGCCAGGGCCATTAAGCTTAATGACATAATGAAGTAAATGGCTGTGCATGCCATGCCATGCTAGGACTATAGCTTATAACCACCGCACCCCCGCGCAATATACTGCGTGCCAGGAATTCCTGACTTATGCCTTCGGCACTGCCCAGACCGAAAGGGGTGTGGAACGTTTCTACCGGTGCGAGGCTCTATACTCCCAATGTGTCGGTTATAGTTGTTGGCAACCCTGTATATTAAGCTTAAAGCCAACTACTGAGTAGAAAGCACACGCGTGACGTCTACTCTGACTGTTTCTGTCTGGTTCTCTGGTTCAGTTGGCGAATTTACTCTATAGACTAGAATTTCCAAGAGACGCCAACCCCTACCTCGTCCACTTCTCGTTTCCGAGGGTAAGTCTGATAATTCGTTATAAAACCTCAGAGTGCTGCATCATCAGAGCAGCAGCGAAGTTTAGAGTCGTTTATTTTTTGGTAATTTGGACTGGGGCCAACATTAGGATGTAAGTGGAACATTTGCACCGCGGATAATTTGAAAGTTCTCAGAACTTTTTACTTATTATTATTATTTTCTTCTTTTTATCATTCAAATTGAATCCTTTGGTAGCAACTGACGGGGGTTCAATTCCTTATATCTATATATTTTTTACGGTGTATTACCGAAAAGGTCAATCCTCTGATTTTGTTGAAACTCCGTATACTTCTGTGTTTTTGTGCGTTGATTACGAATATGATAGTGAAAATTGTCGAAAATATGATCCTCATGATGAAACCATGAAAAAAACATAAAAATTATCCTTTTTTAAGATTATCTTCAATAATATGCAAAATTTAAAAAAACGATTCAATTAGAAGTTGTAGGTTTTAGCGAAATACATATTTTTTGTTTGAAGCATTTTTTTCTACGAGTGGTAGTTTCCGAGAAATCATGGTAAAGGAAAATGAAAAACAGAAATGGAAAAGGGAACTGGTATAGGGAGTTTACCCTTATTATTTTTATTTAATGTGATTTCCGTTTACCATTTCCCTTTACCATGATCATGGTAAAGGTACGTAACGTAAGAAAAATGATAAATGGAAATAGATTTCCGTTTACCATTTTGCTTTACCATTTTCCTTTATCGTGATTTACCTTTACCATGATTTCCGTTTACCATTTCCTTTTACCATTTCCCTATACTACTTCCCTTTACAATTTTCCTTCACCATTTTTTTGTACCATTTTCCATTTCCCTTTACAATAATCTTCTTTTAGAATGATTTCTCTCTGTACAATGTGAAGTGTGCTTGTTAATTAGTTTTCTTAATTAAAATCAATGTATCTCTAATTTTCTCGGAAACTACCACTCGTAGAAAAAAATGCTTCAAACAAAAAATATATAAGATTGACGTTTTTGGAAGTTTATCTCGTAAACTTCATTTTTTAAAATACTCTATTGTGAATGTTCTGCATTGCACGGAATATTAAATAAAATTGATTTCTGAAAATATCGCAATACTGTAAACCGGTTCGAAAAAGCGAAATGAAAGCACAGGACAATGTCCTTGGATGTCCCGTGCCTCTAACAATTCTAGGGTAGCAAAAAAAAAAAAAAAACACACAAAGACAAAGTGGAACAAATTCCAAGTCTCGATTAAAAGTAAAATAAGATCTTGTTTTCGGGCAATCAACACTTCTTGTATTGTTCCACCTTGGCATCTCAATACCATGGCCATCATAATATTCACACCAAGCTTGGAGTCTCAGGTTTCAATATGGCTTCCGAAGAATGAGTCGAGACGCACTCCTTGAGAACCTTCTCTGACACCGGGTGTGAAATTAAAAAAAAATGACGAAAAAGAAATTTCGCACTATTATTTTAAGTTTTAAACATAATTTTCATATTTTCATTTCAAATTTGTTGACACGAGTAACTACTGAACATGTGAAAACTCTTGTTAAATATGCAGCTTTACAAATTAAATTTCTAAATTCTACTAATTTCAATTAATCTAAATTCTCTGCTAATTAAGCGCTTATTAGATTAGATAATACTAATTTATTATTTAATTATATGAAGTCATTATCTTCACAAGACGTGTCTCACTTCCCCAAATTACACACGTTTCAACTTATGGTAGGACATCTTATTTCTTTTTAAGCTAATAAAAAATAATAAATTTAATTATAAAACAAGTACGAAGATTTGAAAGACTTGAAAATGAGACACTTTTGAATTACAAATGCGACAAAAAAAGTTGGTAAACATAAGGGCTACATGGAAAATTGGTAAGGGGAATCGAGCGTATCGGCTACAGTTGGAGTCTGCAAAGCGAAGATCCCGAGGGATGTTTCGGTAGATTAGGAACCCCTCGTTTTGCAACACATGTAACACTGCGTAAAATACTTGTAACGAAACAACTTAGGGAGACGTAAGCTGCTAATGCTACCACGATGTTTATAGGGTCGAATTAATTTGCTCAATTCAATTCAATCAACCCAACTTGAATTTTTCGATTCTTCTCTTTAAAAAAGTATGCCCAGAAATTTGTTTCTTAAAAACGTTCTTAAAGACTAAATTTAAAATTAATTTTCCTATCTTATTAAAAAAGTAATGTTACCAATATATCGAATACATTGTTGTTGAAAACCTGATTGATTTAGAAATTGCGTGAATTGTGTGAATGTATCGAATTTAAAAACAATATTCAGACTATTTTCGTTTTCAAAAAGATTATTAAGACAGAGAATACAAATTTTACAGAATTTATTGAAATTACAGAAATATTAAGTGATGATTTCTCGGTATTTCGACGAATTTTATGAAATTTTCAGAGATTTTACAATGTTTCATAGGATATTAAGTTATTTTAACGGCTTAATGGATTTTAAGGGATTTACGCGATTTCATAAGATTTCAGGGGACTTTAAGTAATTTGATGAGCTTTGATGATATTATGGAAGCTTCTGATTAATTTAGGCGACTTTAAGATATTTCATGAGATATTAGGTAATTTTAAGCATGCTATTTTTTTTCTCGGTGCACATATATTTCCATAAATTTTCAAGGATTTGGTAAAATTATATTTAATTTTAAAGAATTTTTAATAATTTAACAAAATATTATGGAGTTTTGTGTAATTTTAAGAGTTATAATGAGACTTCATATGGGATTTTGAGTAATTTTGCGTAATTTTAAGGAATATCAATCGATTTTGCAATATTTAAAAGAATTTCATAATATTTATAGTAATTTTCATTTTTATAACAATAAATTAAAAATAATTTTAAGTAATTTTAAGGAATTTTACGAGATTTCATGGAATGTCAGGAATTTTAAGGGATTTGTCCCTATTTTATTGAATTTTAAGTAATTCTAAGGATTTTTACGATGTTTTATGGGATATTAAGTAATATCAAAGACTTTGGATGGATCCAATAGGTTTTACAAAATTTGAGTGGATTTTCAGAGGTTTCTGAAATTAGATAAAGATTTACTTACAAGATTTTATTTTTAAAGAATGAAAAATTCTCAGTTATTTTTTCTACTAAAAAAAGGTGTGTGCAAAAACGAGAAATTAATCATAATTGCTAGTATTCCAAATTTTCTTGAGAGTGAAATACATTCTACATTGTATTCCTCAAAATGTCAAAGATATTGAACAATTCATAAAAGAAAAATTTTTCAACTCTTTTGTTGAAAGTTGAAATGTTTATTTTTGTTTGCGAAAAAGAATTGTGAGGGTTGAGAAAGATGGAAGTGTGAGAGAGACGTAAATGGAAATAAATTTTCAATTACCGCTACAAAGCCGTAATTCCCAGTTTAAAATGTCTTCCATGATGTTGAAGAGGTGGCTATTCGCGGTGCTGAAAAGATTTTCAAATTAAATTTCGGGATTAGTACCCGGGCTTAATACGGCCAAGTGGCGGCGTAAGACGTCCCACGGGAGTGCTACATGCTACCCGGGACTACTCTTCTCATCATCCCGCGGGACGACATACATACACTCCGTGTGTAACGACGTGACGATGGAACGCACCCTCGCGAAACACTTCTTCGCACGTTTCCATTTGCTCTTCCTCCCCCAGTTCTCCCTTTTTATTTCCCCTCTTCACCCAATACATCTTCGTTTTACTATCGACAGCATCTTCCCTTATAAATAACACTTCATTATTCAGGTTCGATCAAATCGGACATGATTAAGCAATCAAATTCCTTTGCTGATATTTATACAGAAATTTGGTTGAAAAATTAATTAACAAGATTAATTAACAACTATATTTACAATTATAAATTATGTCTACCTAAAATAATAAAATCGATAAAAATGTATAAAAATTCTTATATTTTTAATTTTCTTATAAACTATAGTTAAAATAAGTATATAAAAGAATGTAATTGCATAAAGAAACAGGGTACTAATTTATCTACAAGTTTCTAAAGTTATAGTGTCTTTAAGTATACTTTTTTTAAATCTTATTTTTTATGTTAAAGTAACTGAGATTTAAATTCAGCTTTGAAAAAGTATTCACTCATATATCACATTAATTTACATTTTAATTTAATTTATATTTACTTTGATGTTCGCGTCTTTAGATATTATAGTGTTTGAAACGAACCGCAAAGCTAATGACGTTTTAAAAAAGTAGGAGGATTTAATTTCACGTTTATTCATGAAAATTTCACAAGTATAGGTTGTTCTTTATTGTTAAGAGAAGAAAATTTAATACAGCAAAGGAAACACAAATTAATTATTGCTAAATAAGCAGTGTGTTGAATTCGACTCTTTGAAGAAGTCCTTTGTTTAATTTAATAAAAAATTATTTCTTGCATTTTATTATATTTTCGGACTTAATTTTTTACTTAATTAATTAAAAGCTAGTTTGACAAATGTTCAGTGCCTCGATCAGGATTTTCTACAGTGGAATAACGTGGATTTGGTCAGACGTCGAGTAGGTAAATCAATTTTTCCATAGCTAATTATATAGCTTTCCCATATTAAGTAAATTCCTTAGAGTAAAAAATTCTCTTTCAAGGATAATTTCCTAGGATTACAATCCTAGGAATTTATTTCCAAATGTCAGATGTATTATAAAGGTTTTTATTTCCTCAATGACGACACTTCCATTGAAAAAAAAATCGGATTGCGGAGGAAAATATTTACTTTTTACAGTAGGTGCATTATATAATTAAGGCAGTTTGTTGCATCTGTATATAAACGCTCGCCGTCGCTGCATGACCTTCCTTTGAATAAATCTCCATTTTCAATTCACTTCGTTGAATTAATGATTAAATAATAAACTTACGTATTCGAACACAAAGTATCTCTCATTAATTTCTCTTACATAATTATAACTTTCAATTTGCAGATAAACTATCAATTCTCTTCTTATTCAACGCGTGATATATTTTATTCTTTAAAAACATGTTTTTGCAAATGTAGGTGATGATTCAAAAAATTTTAAATACTGGAGATATATATATATATATATATATATATATATTCTTTATTTACTTTATTATTTTTACACTACCTACTTTATTTAATTAAAACTATAATTATTTTTTATCAATATATCACTTTTTTCATTTTTTCCTCGACGTGTTCTGTAATGCAGTAAATATTTATCAACAGGGAAAATTGTGAACCTGAGATTTGCAAAAAAAAGTGAGAATTTTTGTGCATGCAGAGGAAGTATAATAACGAGTTAAGTTTGACTTAAAGCTTTAACAGCTACTAAAGTAAAAGCTCTCTCCGTCTTACTCTTAAGCACGGAAAACAAGTCGTGTTAGACGAAGGGGTATTTTGAGAGCCGCCATTGGCTATCCACACTCCTTTATTGCCGGTTGCCTGGTAACCGACCCGCCACTAACACAACCCCTCGTTTAGTACCGACCTGCACCACCACCCTCTATCCAAGCATCCACATCCCTTCTACGAATCACTTGGTCTGTATGCGTTCAGTTTTCCATGTGTTTGAAAACGTGTTTAAAGTAATTTGCATGTATTGGAACGCGCTCCAAGCCCGCTCGAGGGTGGCTGGGGGTGTGTATGGGTTTGTACGAACATTTCGCGCATATATTTGGCCAAAGTACCACTGTTTTGATGCATGAGGGTGCTCTTCCAAGCTGATTCTCACCAGAGTATCATATATGCATAAAATTTGCTTTTCGATGGAAATAAACTCAGAATATCTCTTGATTGCTCTAATCAACCCCTTCAACACTATTTCAAAATGTATGCTTGTGATTTTCAGTCAAATCATATTTTATAACGAGTAAGGTGGAAAAAAAAAAAAAAAAAAAAAATGATAATAATAACATAATAATAATAATTCAGATTGAAAACTTCCTTCGAATTAGATCGGAATGAATCTGTTTGGTTCGAAATAAATAATCCCAAGCTTTCGCTAAGGAAGAGACACTCACTAAAAACGTAAAACGCATGTTCGAAAATCTAAGACACACTCATTGAAACCTTTTGAAATCCCTTAAAAATTTACAAAAGCAATTAAAATCATGAATCTCTGGAAATTCAAGTTGAAATTCGCAAAAATCTCGAAAAAATTCCTGAAAACCTCTTGACATTTCTTAACGTTTTAAAAAAATATTTTTCAATCCTTAGAAATCTTATGAAATTCCTGAAAAGTTTACGACAATCTTCAAATTCCTTTTAAATTCTAAAAAATCTTTTAAAAATCATTTATGTATTGAAATTCTTTTAAAATCCTTCAATAAAATTACTTGACAAATTTTAAAATCCTTCAAATTCCATAAAATATTTTAAGACTCATAAAAATCTCTTTGAATCTCTCCAAATTCATGAAAAACTCTTAAAAATGCTTAAAATTCAGAAGCTTCTATGAAATTCTTAAAATGTTATCAAATCTTTTGAAATTCTAGGAAATATTTTTAAAAATCTTTTGAAATCTGAGACTGGATTCTTATTATACCTACTTATTGAATCCTTTCAAGGACCTCCAAAAATGAAATAGTTCTATATATAGAATTAATAGTCTCTGATGTGTGAGAAACTTGAATCTAACTTTGCATTTGAAACTAAAAATAAACTCTACGAATTTTCATTGGATGCAAAATTACAAACACATAAATAAGCATCCTTGTGAAGATAGAATGGTGCAGATTAAATGATTAAATAAGGTGAAAAGAAAACTCAGAAAGGAAGTAGCAATCCGAGAAAAAGTGAATGCAAAGAAAATATAAGAAAAGAAGGTAGTCTCCAGTCAGTTAGTGGCGCACGAAACGTCTTGTAAAAACAATCTTCAGAAGAATTTTGTCGTTTGAATTATGACCAGTCTAAATTTCATTGGGTTAAAGTTTCAATAGTCTGACGAAATTTTTTTATTTTTTCTGTAGTATTTATTAGATTAAGAATATCAAAGAGTTCAAAAAACATTTTTTATTTTGATTTTTAAGGGATTTCATAAGATTTCATGAGATTTTAAGTGATTTTGATGAATTTCAAGAGGAATTGATTCTAATTTAGACAAAATCAAATGAAATCCCTTAAAATATTTTTAAATCATTAAAAATTCTTTAAAATCATTAAAATCTTCTGTAAATGTCTTAAAATCGTTTGAAATATTTCCAAACTTCACGGAGTTAACTAAAATCTTTTGAAATATCTTGAAATCTCCTGAAATCACTTGAAAGCTTTCAAAGATCTGAAAATTACGATATGCTATAAAAAATTATGAAATCCCTTAAAATTACTTAAAATCATTAAAAATCTTTTGCAATCATTTAAAATCTCTTTAAAATTCCTTTAAATTCAAAAAGAATCTCTTAAAATCCTTTACAACGCTGGGTAAATTTCTGCCAGTCTAAATTTCGCACAGCTGATTTTCGAAAAAGAAAGTCAAAAAGATCTCGAAAAACATTGTTATTTGTTTTATTGTTGATTTTGTTTTCCTCTTAACAAATATAATAACAAATAATTTTCATATATTATCAGAGTTTGAAATGATTAATCTTCAAGTTTAACTGATTTAGGATATGAGAATTCATGTTCGATACAAAATGAACAGAGAAATAACGCTATCTGGGCGGTTGGGATCTTAAATGATGACATCAGCAATGTATATTAAAGTCCAATTAGTCGAAGGATATATAATTAGAATTAAGCTCTTAATTAATAGTTAATTAGACCTCAGCTCTGGTCGCTGCGAAGGTACTGCCGTGTGACCTCACCCGGCCTATGTGTAATACCACGGGTAAAAGCTTTTGCGCAGAAAGGGTTTACTTGCGGTTCATTGTATGCGAATCATGCAAGCGGCGCCACTTTTAGCTCGTTAATTTGAAATTAATTCATAATTGATAATTATTTGCGAGCCACAGATCCGAAATGCTTCACTCGCTATATATGTATGTGCAAAAATTACTGTGAATTTGTTTCATTGAAATTATAAAAGAATAAAATAATAAAATTCTCTCGTATAAAGCCGAGTAGGCCTTTTCTCTTTCAAATCAATCGGTCCGCGCAGTTCACATTTTTGACGTATTTTAAAAATACTCAAATATGTTATTTTGTGAACTTTTTTTTTTTTCTAAAACTTTGGTAAAAATTGATTAATTTGAACAATCTTTTTCTTTTGTATGTAATTGTTTACACTTCATAGCAAACGTGTATCTAATGCGCAGTTTTCTTAATTATTTCTTTATATAACAATATTATAATGTTTTCTACACGTATTTTATATTTTTTAAATTTATTTTATATTATTTTAGTAATATTTTTTTATATCGAGGTTATTTATATGGTAATTACATATAAACACGATACTACAGTAGAAAAGCATGAACTAGATACACGAATTATTAAATAATGACTATACCGTCCAAAATTCAAAAGCAGATTGGAACAATGGTACATTTGATACTCGATATATGCGTACGTTTCAGATCTTAACGTTTCAAGCGCATAATTATCAATTACTTGTGGCTTGGTGAATAATGAGTTTCGTTTTTAACGAAGTGCATAGTTTAAAAATTAAATGAAACATCCTACAATCAAATAATTCACAAAATAATTCAAATAATTTACAATGCGAGTCTAAATGTACGTTTAGCCCTACAAAAATTCGCAGCCTTCTAAAAGTGTACTTTAGTACAAATTAATTTAGCTATTGATGTTTTAATTAATTATTCAACAAATGAAATGTAAAAAAATGAATGCTTATTTTCTAAAAGTTTCAAAAAGGGGGTTGGAAAATCGGGCGGAAAATGACGACATTTAGAACTCATGCATTAAATTAAATATCATAATATATATTATTTTTCATCTTGGAACTGTTTTTATGTTTCAGGAATGGGTCACAATATCGACACGGGAAAAGACTTCACGGTGGATGGCCTTTCGGGATTTAGTAAAAAGAAGAAAAAGAAACGTCGTCATAGGTGAGGCTCTGAAATTAATTTCAATTTTAATTAAATAATATTTAGAAATTAAATAATGAAATAATAACCTTCCAGAAATTTCTTTTAATCTTTTAAATATTAAATAATTGCAAAGATCATATTGCGAGTGAATGAGTTTCAAGAATAATTATCTGTCAGTTCTTGTGTATATCATATCAAAATTATTTGAATATATATTTATTCATAAAACGGAGCTCGAAAGTGTTCCATTTTCAATGAAAGCTACAAAAAGATGACAAGTGTGTATGAAGTAGATATTCTGCGAATTATTGGCACGATTTTGTAATGAGGTGTCTTGTTATAATATATTTTACAGTATATACTATAATATAATGAAATAAAGAAAAATCTAGGGCTAAATTATATGTCCGCCTAAACGAAACGCTACGCGATCGACAATCGACAAAGTGTCAGGGCTAACGAGATGATCGTCCGGGAAGTGACTTTCAATTTTGAAGAACTTTCGCGCCTGACAGATGTCTGCTCGCATGGCGTAACCGGCAATTTGTCGAATTAACGTTAATTGGATGTCTTGCTTATATTTCACACGACTACTTCGACTATACCCGGACACGATTACTTTGACTTCTGTTATAATTTCGGGTCGTTGATTCAAAAGGTAACACAACTTTCGACATTTGCACCTGCGATTAAAAAAAAAAAAAATATATACATCGTGTTTAAAAATAATATTCATTCATGAACGTATCGTGCCTAATTTATAATAAATGTTATTTCTTTTAAAAGATATATTTAGAAATGCTTCAAATAAAATAATATAAAAGTAGTAAACCCTTAATTATTTACTCATTTAATTACAATAACGTGTTACATGAATTATATATTCTGAAGAAATGATTCTCATAATTCTAAAGATATTATCAAAAGTACTTATTGAATTTTCTACTTCCGTCATTTTTTCATACAATGTAAACATGACAGTCCCAAGAAGGGTCTGACTGTTATTTTAGGAGAAAACTGGTAAATTGGCACTTCCAACGTGTATATTAGGGAGCTATTATTATTCTTGTAAATAAAACACCATGTGTTAAACTAATATAATAATTATGTAGTCGTTAAGATTTAATCTTTGAAGAATGACTCGAGAATTATCATGAAATCCTAGGATTTAATGATAATATGGTTCTTGAAGCAGAAAAATTCTTTTGTTTGAAACATTGATAAACTCTTAATGATTTCCTGTCGAGTAGTTTTTTTAATGCCCTTTTACGCGAGATTATATAATAGTCTATGTTTTTCTGTGATGTTTTAATTTCTTATCATTTATACGTCGTATATTATATAATTGTGATAATTGAAATTGTGATATTAGTGAAACTGAGTGGATGAATGAATGAATGCATTAATTCAGTATGCGTTAGAGTTAAATTTAGGTAAAAAGTTGTAATGGCATATAACTAGGTTCATATGGTTGTTGCTCCAGGACGATCTTCACGTCTCAGCAGTTGGAGGAGCTGGAAACTGCGTTCAAGGAGGCTCATTATCCCGACGTCTATGCTCGAGAGATGCTCAGCCTCAGAACCGACTTACCAGAAGATAGGATACAGGTAAGTGGGCGAGAAAGTCCATTCTGTCCCTTAAAGCTTCAGCCTTAAATGTAACGCGTTTTGCGTACACTCGAACCCCTCATATTTCACTGTATTACTGCCTCAAAATTGCCAGTTTAAAGTAGTGAAAAATATTATTTTACACACAATACGCATGCACATTTAATTATATTAATTTATTGGTCTTTTTATGCCCTCATCATTTTAGCACCTTTCTTTTATGGAGAGATTTATTATAAAGGAAAGGAATAACGTTTAATTTTGAATTTTCTTACATTGAATCTTATAAAATAATTACCGTTAGTAAAAAATGCATTGCGACATTAATTACTTTTAGTTTTTGCTAGCAGGTGAGTGTCTTTTTTTGTCCAAACGTCTCGGTGGACTGAAATTTTAAAATTCAAAAAATTAAATTTTTAAAAATATTTTCTTGTAGAGAATGAAAAAAGGGAACTTTTTTCTATTTGAAGTTTTTTTTCCGATAAATATTTTTAATAGTAAAAATGAAAATGTGAAACAAAATTGCCCCAAAATTAATTATGTTTTAAAAGATGAATCGTCAAAACGCAGCCAAATATTAATGAAACTGTTTGAAATTTGGTATCCACACACACACACACACAATAAAAAGTATTATTACAGCTGCCCATAGTTTAATAATAATAATTAATTGCAAATTGAGACTGGTCGATAAGTACGCTTTTTTTTTAGTTTCGGCGAAGAAAAGTATCGAGAGAACTTTAGAGTTGAAAGAAGTTCCGGTGAGACATTTGTTCCATACTATTAAAGGAAGATTTTTGAAAATTTTTAGGATTGCACCATGAGCTTCTCAACGATACTTTTCCCTCGATACTTTTCTTCGCCGAAACTAAAAAAAAAAACGTACTTATCGACCAGTCTCAATTTGCAATTAATTATTATTATTAAACTATGGGCAGCTTTAATAATACTTTTTATTGTGTGTGTGTGTGTGTGTGTGTGTGTGTATACCAAATTTCAAACAGTTTCATTAATATTTGGCTGCGTTTTGACGATTCATCTTTTAAAACATAATTAATTTTGGGGCAATTTTGTTTCACATTTTCATTTTTACTATTAAAAATATTTATCGGAAAAAAAAAAACTTCAAACTTTTTTCATTCTCTACAAGAAAATATTTTTAAAAATTAAATTTTTTGAACTTTAAAATTTCAGTCCACCGAGACGTTTGGACAATAGTTTTACTCGATCTCGAGCGCTGAGTGACTTTTTCGATCCAGGCCCTCAATTGCAATTCTTTAGAGATTTGTTTCTTTTCTATCTTCTTAATGCTCTTATTCAGAACAATTTTGGTTGCTTGTATTGCATGGGAATTTTTTAGTTTGAATTTGAATGATGTTTTATGGTTCAATTGCAATCATTCAAAATTAAAATAGATTCAATTCCAGAAATCGATTTTATTACATTGATTCAATAATAGTTAATTAAAAATCATTCATAATAAATTATATGGTTTGCTCTCTAAATTTACTGAATCAGCGAAATTTTGCTGATTTTCAGCTGTACACTACTAATATACTGATATACTGATTTAATTAGCTTGTATACGCTGATGAATCAGTAAATGTAATGCCCTCTATCAGAGAAATTCTATCAGAGTATCTATTAAAATCAGTAGTAATAAATTTATATCTGAGAATCAGCCAAGTTTTGCTATAATTCAGATTAAGAGAGTGAATACGAAAGCAATTTGATGAGATTTTCTAAATAGAATTAGTTAAGGGAGTGAAGATGCATAAAAAAGCTGATATTTTTTGTAAATGGATAAAATAACAAAGATATTGAATAAATAAACTCAAATTGTAAAGATTGTTATAGTTTAAAATAATATATAATATATATGGGGCGTGAAAAAACCTTATAAGCATAACATAATTATCAGTTTCTACTTTTTTGCTTTTCATTTTCTGCATTAAACTACACCCTCATTAACATAAGAAGTTACTATAACGATCATTATAGTAACTTCTTGTATTAAGGGTGTAGTTTACGGCATCGATTAGTATAAAACAATAAATATTCATTCTAAACTGTTTATTGATTAATTCTTCATGAAACGAAAATCGTTTAACGCTAATTTATATTGCAGACAAATCCATTTTTCATTTGAACTAAACTGTTTTCTTTATCTTTTTATCATCTAATAAATAATAAATGTACACACTGGAGAGTTGCACACGCATAGGAGAGAATATAAATGCGTGTGGAGTGTGGACTGTAGGTGTGTCGGACCTGCTGATTATATTTTGATATAATCGGAATACAATGGTGGGTTCATGGATGAGGTGAAGTGCGGGGGTGGGTCGGATTAAAGGAAAAGGGTAAAGGGTAAAGGGGTAGGGAAGAGAGCGCGTAACAGGGGTGCGCCGTTAGTACCGAATGTAGTGGCGCGTGCATATCCCAACAAAGCGGCCATTGCAGGGTGGGTGCGGTCCCGCGGGCCAATCAGCGCGACAGCCCGCGGTCTGTCGGCCAATCAGAGTGCGCCGTCGCGCCCGTCTTTTGTTTCTAAGTTCCCCGCGAAAGACGACACAATATAACGAACGTACGAGGAGAGGGAAACAGCCTGGTAATCGTTAACGAGATATTTTTGCACGGAAACTCTCTTACCTCCCTCTTTTCCTCTTTCCCACTTTATTCTAGTAATCCCTCTCTATTCACTCATTTTCTAACTCTATCTCTCTCTCTCTCTCTCTCTCTCTCTCTCTCTCTCTCTCTCTCTCCATCCATCATTCCTTTACATCTAACTTTCTTTTTCTCACAGAAGACATTTACTTTTTTACATTCTCGTTTTTTTATTATTTATTTTTCTTTTTATCCCATTTTTTCTCTTTTTGTTGTGATTCCTCAAAGTCTCTCTTCGTCACCTTCAACTCTTCTTCTTCACCCATTAACTACTTCCTTGACACATTATAGTGCCCGTTGCTCTCTTTCTCTTTGTCTTGGAATTTCTCTACCCCTATTTTAGTTCCTTAAGCTCATTTCTTTTTATTTCAATTTTATCTTTTCCACTGATTGAATTTTGTAAACTAATCGTCTTACTTACTTTTGTTCGATTTTACTTCACTAGCTCATTATTTCATTTTTTTTTTCTTTACGCTTTTATTATTGTTTTGTATAATTCATTTGTTTATAAATTGTCCTTTTTTTTTTACTTTTTATTTATGTTGTACGTTTAGGACAATATACATATAAATATATTCTATCACTCTAAAAACATATTTGACTATCAAATGATTTTTTTACTGTTCAAAAATTTTCTATTCAAAATTGACATGACGAAATCCTTTATTGTCCTTTCAAAGGCTATCCTTTTACTGTCAAAGTATTGCCTTTGAAATCCTTTGTCGTGCAAAGGAAATATAATTTCGAGGATAAAAGAAAACAAATCTATATAAAATTTACAATAGTTCATGAACCAAACTTTGATAAATGTCAATATTAAATCCATCATTATAAATATCTATAATAACTTTCCTTGCTGAAAGTCCATAGAGTCTGCATAATATATAATGTTGAAAAAATCTTATTAAAATAACTTCTAAACTTTGTTGTGTATTTTAAATTTTACAATGAATTCTACTATAAATATTTTTCGATTTTATAGAAAGGGTGATAATGTGTATTTTGGTAACATTCAAGTTGACAATTTTAGAAGTTGCAATCATGCAACCAAACTGTGTTAAGGGTGCATGCTGAACTAACTTCAACCCTTTCCGAACTCAGATCCAATTTTACGGCCAATATTGACTCTTCATTGGAAGATCAGCTATTATGCATCTAAACGAGTTTATAACTTACGAGTCCAATTGCGCGCTTCAGTGTGCGTTTTTCGTATTTGAAATATTTTACGTCATTAGGCTTACTGCTCACTTTATGGGTAACCAGTGGTAACGCTGACGTCAGAAATTGAGGTAACGCTATGAAGTTAGCTGAAAATATGTTCTTTTTATAATACGACTAATCGTCAGTCGAATAATTATTTCTTGTGCAAATGTACATGTATCAAACTATTGATGACTTATTGGAAATTTTTTTAAAAACTACTGATACAATTAACATAAACATATTGTTAAAATCGTAACGAGGTTGGAATATTTTTTCACTTATATATATATATATATATACTTCCAATCACTGAAAAGTCAATCAGGTTTACTTCCAACAAGGTAAGCGAGATTATTGTCATGTTCTGAGGCACTTTTATGGGAGGAAAATCTTAATATATTATATATTAAGTGCTAATTATAATTAGCCAAGAGTCGTCAGTTTCAGCGTTGTTTTCTTAATGGTTGCCAGCATAGGTTTTAAATTGAATTCAATGGGCCAACAATGGGTCCTTGTTGTCAGAAAGAGGTTTCTATCTGTAAAACCTCTGTCAGAAAAAATCTCACCAAGACTTCAGAGGTGGAACTCTACTGAAGAGCCAGAGGGTAGATGACTTGCGCCTTATAAAACGTCCGCTGCTACTTGAAGTCAACTTTTTCAACGCTTTCTTTTCATTCGTCAGCTTGTATTCTCACCCATGAGCTTATAGTATATTAACCATCCAGCACGATTGTGAGCCACGTCAAAATTCTTCGCTAATAAGACGCCTCTGACTATCGATTTTCTTTTCCCCATTATTAGAAGAGGAAGTGGAGGAGACGAAACCCTCGTGTTTACCGAATGAACCCAGCTCGCCGCCGCCGATTGGCTATTAGAATAAAAGTTTCGGATTGAAATTGGGCATTGTTCCGCGCATCAATGGCGAAGATAATAAAAGAACTTATTGAGAGGGATAATGAATGAAAAAATAAAAGATGCAAGTCTTTTCCGCCCGTCTCGCTTCTTTCTTTCTTAAATTATTCGACGGAAATTGGCGAGAAATTTACAAATTTCCAGATATTATATATATATATATATATATATATATA